>JAFIDM010010028.1:65751839-65797913 GCA_023159025.1 Thereuonema tuberculata | reverse complement strand
GATCAATCAAATAGTCTAGGTATTCAATGCTAGCACAATGACTACACTTATACATAGCATATACAGTATATCTCAAAATATTAAGAAATGTTATTTCCTCTCCCATGGTTTAGTGGAATTAAAAAATATCCACAATCAGCTATGGACTTATCACATGATCAACAGCAATAATAGAAATGATAGTCATTTAAAGGAATTTCTTCACTTGAGGGACTTGTAATGAAGTATCGTTTAGCAAACATATTTATCTTCTCATTATATAATTATCTTTCTCAATCGATTTTGTTTTATTTAGAAATCCTTTTATCCTTATAATATTGCCCAATAGGATAGCAGAAAAGAAAAAACTAAAGATATGCAGGATTTGAGATTCAGCAAAGATGCATAGAATAACACTAATAATAATAGTACTGAAAGAAAAACATGATATTGAAATTGCTTGGTTTGATTCCGTTGTTCGGATCTACTAGCTTTCATTGATGCCATAGACGGCGAAAGAAGCGAAAGACGAAGGAATAAACAACACAGGAAAGAAAGCAAACATCCATGTCCTCAGCCTGGGTTCGATCCCCGGTCCCGCCACATCGGCCACGCTGCAGACCGCCGCCTGAGACCACTCGACCGTGGCGGCATGGGCTCAGCACTTAGTAATCTTTCAGTTAATGTATTCTCTAGAGCAATCATTTTCTTATTAACAGATTGCTCGTGGGCGTCCTTAGTATTGAGAATTGACATTGTAGTTTGAGTAGAGGAGTATTTAAACATTGTAGCCCACAATAAATAAAGCTTTGTCATAGTTAGAACGTTAAAGGTTGGGAGTCGGACACTTCAACAATTCAACAGCTAAATTATTGTTCACAATAGATAGTAGAGGATTGCGGCGTTCTGTTGTGCCTTTCACACTTTACAGAAATCGGAAATGGCATTAAATTTAAAGAAAAGACTAAGAAAAACTTTTCACGTGATTTTCAGTCTTTGGACGGGAAGGAGAAACGAAAGAAAAATCCTGTAACCTTACCCTGGATTTGAATCTAAGTTTCAAAGCTGAAAGAATGAAGCTTCATCACTTGATAACTGCTCATGGTATATGAAAGAAAATAGCATTTTCAAATTTTTAGGTTTACAGTAACATATTCGCCAGTCTGATAAGGGATATTTGAATAAATAGCAAACGCCCAGAAGAAGATAACCAAACATCCTATAAAACTAACAAGCAATGAACTTTGCTTGTGAATGAAGAATCCAAGCAAACAAATCATTGGCTTCTCAATTGTTTCAGAAGATATCTTTCTAATTTTTAACCTTTTGTGTAACTGAAGAAGAACGTTTGTTACAATTCATCAAGTAATAGCCTAAGTAATTACTTTAAGTTGTTCCATATCAGAATTTGATCAGAAGGGATTCAAGATGTTCTGCCTCTACTGACTCATTTAACTAATGAATGGAAGAAACCGAATAAGAAAGGCTTAATAAAGAATGAATGCCAAAAATGAAAGAACTAGTATTATTCTGATGTGTTATAACTCAACAGTAATACAAATAAATTGCTAAATTTATTTTATTTTGAAGCTGGATTTTTGTGTTTCTGTTATATCTAATGAACTATCTATCAGACAGAAATATATTTACTTCACTTTAAAAATGGCTTTTCCTATCACTTTCATTTTATTTAAAGCATTGAAGTTATTTAATCCTTTATCTTAATGTATTATATTGAAGACAGGTCTTTAGTTTTTATGAAAGAATTCTGGTTTGTTTTACCATGTGTTTCTGAATTAATACATAATCTTTATATTAATATAGTTCTACCATCCTCAAAATATTATGACCACTACCATTATTTTATAATCAGCCTTTCTACCATACCAATGCTAGTCTTGAAAGTAAAGGATGTGGAGAATGTGCTTTCTGTTCAAAGTTGCCTAATTTACGTGGGCAAGGGACATGATCTGACAGAATTCAGTAAAAGTTATTATTATTGCTGTGTACCTACTGAAGTGTGGCAGTAATTTGAAAACTGCTAATGCTGTTGACTATTTGCGAGAGGGCTGTACAGTTAAAGTGTTGCACAATTGAAAGGATACTGTCAGGCCAAATGATTGATAAACATCAGTCTTTAATGGTATGCACCATTTGATGCCTATTATGAACAAAGGTTGTCTGCCTTCTGCAAGTATACGATGAAAAACCATGGAATTTATCCAATGAATGAACATCACTAGTGTGTCTGATAGTCCAGAGGTTTAGGCACTGGACTGAAAAGATTGGAGGAGCCTTGGTTCAATTCCTGGCTGTGGTCAGGGATTTTTCCACGGTTATTTCACCTCTAGATGGATCCCCAACCCTCCCGAGTTCCTTCCTTGGGAGTTAAACACAGGCAAGCGTCAGTCTGACCATCTGACCTCAACTAATCCGTTGCTTGAGAATCGCCTAAACCTCTCGCGCACTCAAGCACCTGCATGGCCAGTTGTGATACAGTTTAATTTTATCTTAATAAAGATCACTGGTTCTTTCCCAAATACCTATCTTTCCTCCTTCCTATGGACCTCTAAAGTAAGCATCCATTCATATATCCATGTTTACATGTAATCATTACTAACTTAGTTTTCTGATGTCTAGCTTATCTTTGTGGATGATAGATGGGGCTGTGGGAGTATTGAGAACTTAGGAAGAAGAATTCTCCAACACCACTGTAGAAGACGGCATCATCTTGATATGGTGAAATTGTCTGGAATCACTGTAAGGTCTGATACTATTACAAGGGTCAATCAGAAAAAGTTTACAACCACTAGAAATTAAATTTGTGAGTTGTTCATAAAGCATGTGGTTGCTGAAATATCTGATAGAGGACTGTACTGCTCAGTGCGGCTTGGTCATGTGTGTCGTTGGAGGTGTGCTCTGACATTTCAAAATTGAAGCATTTAAGCACTTTCAGACAGTGGCAGTTCTGACAGCAAGTAGAGGATCTGTGAACTATTAGGAAAGTGGTCAGAATATTTTGAGTAATGTACAGATGACTTACATGTATAACTTTAAAATAAATATTTTACCTTCTAACTTTCTGACAGTTGGAACTTACTGAAATTTATTGTTATCTTTAGTAGATAATTTGTTAACTTAAATTTTTTAGGAAACATCCCACATTTCTATCATCGGAATATAAATTCGGCATAACAGGGTAAGAATTCCTTATTTTTCTGAGATAAATTTTATTTAAACACGAACTTTCATTATCAATTCAGCAACATTTAAAATAAAAGACTTACATCAATTCTACAGATTCATAATTAATAAAATTTTGCACTACACGCAATCCTATTTTTGAAGCTTAAAAAAAAAATAGTCTCTAGAGTAAAGTACCAAGTACAGTGTGGTGGGGAAGTTCCCATACCCCTTAATTGGTAGTCATATTTTAAGTGTCCAATGCATCTGTGTATTTGCCATCATGCTGTACAGACAAGACACTGCCATGTCTTACTTGACATTTTTTGGAGCATGTCCGCTGTGATGGTTTGAAATGCATCCTCAACTGCATTGCGCAATTCTTCATTAGTAGCATAACAACGTTCAGATATGTAGGCCTTGATGATTCCCCACAATGAGTTGTCAGGCATCATAAGGTCAGGACTTCAGGGTGGCCATTTCAATGGAGCTGGAGTACTGCAACCAATCCAGTGTCCTGGAAAATGTTCATGAAGAAACCCACGCACAGTAAGAGCGAAGTGAGCAGGTGTTCCGTCCTGCTGTAGTCATATATGTTCCATGATACCATGCATCTTCAAGCTGTGGAATTAACCATGTTTGTAACATGTGTAAATAAGTTTCACCATTAACATGACCATCAAAAAAATATGGTCCAAACAAATAATAATAAAAATAACACATAATAAGGGATACAGGAACTTTCCGGCCACATTTTATAACCAACAATGCAGAATTTAAATTTTTAAAAATAAAGTAGTTGTGTTAATTGCCAAATCTGCATCTTTATTAAATACAGTGACTAATTTAATACTGGTTCTTAAACTTAAATAAGACACTGAATGGCCTATTTAAGAAAATTTTTTTTTTCTCCCTCATTAAGGTTTTATATATCCATGCATTAAGTAGCTACCATTGAACATTGTTCAATTTCCAGCATTTCTAATGTCCCTAAATACCAATCAGATAATAAAAAAAATAAGAAGCTTAGAATGCAGTTTTAAGTCAAAATACATATATATGTCTATCATCAAAATTAGTCAAAAGCTTGAGAACCATGTTCTTATTATGTATTGGGTTGGCCAAAAAGTTCATTTGTTTTTTTACTGAACACTTAGTAGCGCTTAGATGTTTTTAACGTCATTCGACACCATTTTGTTAGATTGTATTGTGACAGCTGTCATATCAGTGTTCATTTAAAACAAAAACTGATCAAAATTGTTGAATTTTATGTAGCCAGTTTGATATTGAAGATGGAAGACAATAAGCACGCAAGACGGCATTTTTTACAACTTGGCTGGGAAGTTCTGATTCATCCACCATACTCACCAGACATTGCACCTTCGGATTTCCATTTATTTCGTTCTTTACAAAATTTTCTTAATGGAAAAAATTTAATTCCTTGGAAGACACCAAAGGCACCTTGAACATTTTTTTTCTAAAAAAAGATAAAAAGTTGTGGGAAGATAGAATTATGAAGTTGCCTGAAAGATGGCAGAAGGTAGTGGAACAAACCACTGAAGATGTTGTTCAATAAAATTATTGATGACAATGAAAAATGGGACTTTTATTTTTACTTAAAAACTGAACGAACTTTTTGGCCAAACCAGTATTATTTCATTTTAAATATTTTCTTGATTAAATTGTTTGAATTCTTATTTGATTGCTTATTGTAAAACACTTATTATTGTAGGTACATTACCAGACGATAAAAAAGTAGACTGATCCCTACGGCTTTTCTTTTTTCTATTCACCAATCCTTCAGTCACATTAGTGAAAAAAAAATTAGAGCTTTCATTACTTGCTGTTCATGGAGTGGGTGATCATGAACGGAGAGGGTCTTCAAGGTCCATGCTCTTCACTTGGATGGTTTGTGGAAGACAAGTACTGCATAGGAGATGATGGACTTAGTAAGTTCTGCTTTCCTTTTCATGTACAGTGCAATTCTATGAATTTAATAATTGTTTGCTTAGTATACGTAACTACTTTGTATTGAATATTACTTTTGCACAATTCACACAACAGTTATTCTATGTCTGCACTGCAATAAAAAAATTCCTTTTTTTTAACCTTCAGGTGTGGAACTTTCTGTTATGCATAGCAAATATCATACTGAAATCCCACTATTATACCGTCTCACATTTTCTTTTATAACTATTGCTTTCTTTCTTGTTAAGATCAATATTCATCAGCTGTTTTGATTTCTAAATTCAAAATGCCATTGCTTAACATCAATTCTGTTGATAATTTTTGGACATTGCTGTGAAGATTGAAAGCATGCGTAGAAATATAACTATAGCATTTGGGCTACTTCTATATAAACTGCTTGCTGATTACAAATTAATAATTAACAAGTTACTATCTAACAAATTAATAATTAACAAGTTACTATCTAATAAATTAATAATTAACAAGTTACTATCTAACAAATTAATACTTAATTCTTGGGGAAAGAAATGTAAATTACAGATGTAAATTACAAATATGCAATAAATAAGATGTACTATTTTAAATTTCTGAATCACACCATGTTTTTTAGTAATGTTCACTTGTTCAGAATGGAAGAAAGCAGCAACACGAATATATAGTTCTAAGCATTGGCAGATTTAGGACATTTCAGATTCTCAATGCAACTTTTTACTTTTTTTATGGATGTACTGTACATGTCAGCAACTTTTGAAATATATTTATCTTCAGAAAACAAAATTAAAATGTATATTAAAAATCAAATGTTTATAGTGATTTTTAAAAAAATATGAAACTTTAATGAATTAAGACCTTGTAATTACTGCTTTGAATAACTTATTATTGATACAAAACAAAGTAATGCATAAGTTACTATTACAATTAGTACATCATTAGGATGTGAATGGTTAAAAGTATCCCATCACATCCTGCCCTTACTTTGATGGCTACATATCTTATTTATGATCAGATATTAAATAGAATTAAAGAGTAATATTCTATAATCAGTGTGTAATTTTAATATTATGATAGAAATAAAATTTTTTTTCTAAATAGTGAATATATTATCTTTACAGTAGCACTGGAAGAAATATATAGAAAATTATGCTCTGAAGATAAAACTTCAAGAACAACCAGGAAAGCACTTGGCTATGCACATCTTGTTCAGAGGGTTTGTAAAGAATTTCTTTATCTAAAAATTAAGAAAAAAAAGTTATTTTACCAAAATGGCGTTGAAAAGACACTAGTTGTCCAAAATTAACAATGATTTATTAAATAGAATATAGGAAATTTTATTTAGAAATACAAATTAATTGTTTCCTATATTCTATTTAATGAATCATTGTTAATTTTGGACAACCAGTTATGTGAAGTAGAACTATCATTGTTCGTTTGAATCTGATGAAGCTAATTTAAAAAAGTTCCCTTCTTCAAATTGCAATGAGTAAAGAATAAAGTTTAAAATACATTAGATAACTCTTATAAAACTGATTTGTAATTATATAAGAATGGTAGTTCTTAATGTGTGTGTGTGTGTGTGTGTGTGTGTGTGTGTGTGTGTGTGTGTGTGTGTGTGTGTGTGTGTGTGTATGTGTGTGTATGTCTGTGTGTGCAGCTTACGGGTGTTTGTGCTGCTTTCACTAAAATAACATACATAGCATTGACAGTAATCTTCAGTGAAGAAGTCACTTGCAGAAATTAAATAAATTGTAATGATACCTCTAAAAAATTTTTTTAAAAAAAGCACTGATTTCAATGTAGGCATCATTGTGAGTTTTGTGATGACAGTATTTAATTCTTATTAAGTTGTCTTTTGCTGATAGCAGCTGCAATTCTTGTCTCATTTTTCATCAAAACAAAATTTATTAGCAGATCTGCAGTAAGTGATTGCTAGGGAAATTGACAATGAAAAATTCCTAGCAATTGCTTATACTGAAGTTATGTTTAATCTTTAAGAAGATGTTAAATGTATGCTACTCCTTTATGAGAACATCACTGTTGAAGTTTTGAAATCATACATACACTCAGTTGCTATTTTATTAGGTACACCATTTATGTCAGGTAGATAATCTAATAAACTGGTAACTCTAATTGTACTTTTAACAAATTCTTAAATAAGCTAGATTTATTATATACTATTACAAATATTTAGTATTCCTACTGGTGTCCTTGTGATACATTAACAAAGAAAAAAAAACCCCGTAAGAAAAGATATGACATTTCTTGAAAAAAAAAGTCATAATTATAACCCATTATAATTTCTAATAAAATGTTTCAATTTTTTTCTTTAATAGGATTTAATACCGATTCTTATTCATATTCAGGATGACCACAAAATTTATCAAATTACATTGAAGTAAGCATTCAGATATTATACTTTCTATCATATTTTATATATTATATGTTATATTTTATATTATAAAATGTTCCAATAGCAAATATAAATTTCAAAATTGAGCCAATAATTAAATAAAATTATATAAGGCCCAATTTATTGATATTAGTTATTAATAATCAATTAATTTATCTTAATATATCAACATCCTCACCATCTAATTTTGTTTTATAAAAGTACTTTGCTTATGTCAAGATAGTCATGAATACCTGTCTCATTGTAGTTATATCTTTTTTATATCCTTATATTGAAGAAAATGGCAAATTTTAATGTGCTTGGTACATATACAACAAGAAAAATAAGCATAAAAATGCACACATTTAAAAACTCACTGAGCTTTTTTTGGAAATTTTGAACTGGGAACCAAAAACAGACTGTTTCGATGTTCCTACATCTCGTTAGTACCTGCTCAGTACTCATTTTTTTTTTATTGAAGATAAGCATAATATATGTCTCATCTTGGGATAGAAGAAAATAATTTCATCCCTTCATTGTTGATAGTAATAAATGTGTGAAAGTGTTTCTTACTGTTTTGCTGGAATGTTTTACTCTTTGATTGAATTTTTTGCCTCAACACATTATAACCGTCTTACCAGCACAAGCTGAGTCTTGTTTACAACAGAAACTTTGTATAGAATTAATATATTAAAAGCTTCAATCAAAAACTGGCATTGATAAACTGGGTCCTTTATTTATTTATTTATTTATATTTTGTATATTTTGAAAGTGGGCCACTACCTTACAGTAACTAATTTAAACTTTAAACTTTTCAATAGGTTGTTAGTCTCATTGACAATTCCAGTGGAATGTTTAATACCTGTAGAAGTGGCCTCCAAGCTCCCAAATGGCAAAACAACTCTGGAAGAGCTGCAAAATTTCTTAATTGAATTTAAAAAGAGTTTCATTGATTCGAACGTAACTAAATCACTTCTAGAAATGATAAAGCGAACCATTGAGAAGGTATACATTTTTGATATTTTATTTAATAATTTAGAATTCTTTTTTCAGCAGAATAGCAATTTGTGTGTCAGCTTATCATTTTTGACTTACAAATAGGAAGCATCAAAACTTGTTTAGAATTTATTCGAAACAGTCTTTTTCCAAATAAATCTTCAAAAATGTTCCACTCTTTTGTATGTGTGGATCAATATTTGTATGTTCTATGCAGAAAAATTTCTTTGAAGTTCTTTTTATGGATAAATTGTTTTTCACATCATTGCTTTTGTAATTGTTGGTAACCACAACTGATTTGTTATGGAAGATGAAATTTGCAGATTTATTATCACATGCCAGATGCAAATGAACTCTTCCTGTTTCCAGTTATAAAGAAACCGAAAACATTTCACAAGTGATTAATGTAGAAATGCTATGAAAGAGTATTACAAACATTTCAATATACGGTTTCAGTCACTTCTTGATATGGCGTAGCATTGTAACAGTGTTATAATGACATTGGGCAAACATTAGAAAGAAAGGAATCAGAGTAGAGGCTTTCTAAAAAAATTTAGGGAGCTTAGGAGTTAGGATATTATTAAAGTATATTAGTGGAAGAATATATTGTTACTGAAAATACTGGACCTATAATCTATTTCGATAGCAAACTAAACAAAAGGAGTTATTTGAGTTATTTACACTGGCAGAAATGAGATGATAATAGCGAAAGAGACTTGAGAGTATCTCTTCCCAATGTGTTTAATTGTAGGAAAGTTGCTGTAGAAATGAGAACCATTTAGAAGAGCTAAGGAATAGCAGGAAGAAGAAAATCAGTGAGCAAGAGTTAAGCTCATGATATTATTTTCCTTGCTGTTTATAAAACTCTAGTGTAACAAATAATCAATATGTGGAGATTATGAATAATCTCAATTTGAAACTATCACTTTGGCCATCAGCCATCTTGTTCGGAAGAGTGTACAGTACTAATATCAATGAAGACAATGAAACTAAGGCAAATACGCTTCTCTTATTAAAATACAGGTTTAGTTATTGTAATACAACATTTTGAAACAGCGTATAGAGATTCTTTATGGATCTTCTCTCTCTCTGCTCTAAATTCCTCCTCTTCCACATAGCCATGAAGATAACAGTCTCTATTCTAAATGTTGTTGTCATCCCATCCCTTTCTCTTTATCTTGGTGGTGAATAGGAATTTTAGTATAGAGTAGTTGAGAGTGAAAATAAACATTGATATGCAAACTATGAAATTTAATGATTACAGTGATGATCAATATAAGAATGTGATTATACATATAACTTTAAAATAACAGAATCCAAACTAAATGGATACATGCATGCTTCTTTTATACATTTTCCCTTCTATATGTTCGAAAAATCATATACCAACAATGAATATGAAGGAAACAAAGGATTTTCTATTTCCCTTTGAATAATGATAGCCTATATCAGTGGTTCCCAACCGGTGGGTCGCGACCCACTAGTGGGTCGCGAAAGGGTTACAGGTGGGTCGCGACTTGATCCTAAAACTATCAGAAACCATCGAATAAACCATCAGAAAAGATCAGAAAAATCGAAAATCGATCATATATAAGGAAGGGATACGATACAAATATGGTTTTATTCTATATTCTTCTATTCCTACATATGTGGAGGTATTCCGATAAGGAAAGGTGGGTCGCCAGCTGAAAAACGATAAGGAAAGGTGGGTCGCCAGTTGAAAAACGATAAGGAAAGGTGGGTCGCCAGTTGAAAAAGGTTGGGAACCGCTGGCCTATATGATTAACCATTTTAATTATTTGATTAATTCTATTCTGAGTATTCATGATAGAAACTAATTCTATGAAAACAATGTTCTAAAAAAAATACAAAGGTAATTTAGTTTGCTAGGTTTCTTGAGCTTTATTCTGATCCTTTCAGATTATGAGTGGATCTAAAATTTTGAGATCCACTGATGTCAAGAAACTTAGTGGATCTAAAATGAGTTTGTTGACAAGAGTTAGATGTCTGAGTTTTCTTTCTAGTTCAGTCTATCAGAGAGAGTTCGAAACAGTAAAGAAAGCATTTGCACTTAGTGTCATCTCCTTATGAATCAGAATATTGATGAAAAAGGACACTAATAAGGATGGCAGAGATTCCATAAGGATCATTTCTGTTGCTTTGGATGGAAAATTTTTTTATGAAACTGATGGGATCGGAAATTTCTTCTGGTTCATGCCTACTTATTTCTCATTAAATAACAACACAGTAAATGGCTGTGATTTTAAAATGACATCTTCAAAATCACAACCTTAAGAGAGGATTAATGTACTAAAAACGTTGCAGAACAAACAGATTGATAAGAACAGCATAATCCAAAATTTCACAATTAAACAACTACTGTGGTTGTTAGAAAGGCTTTTTGAAGTTATCTTTAGCTCTGCTGCACTTTATCGTGACATTGTGTTGTAGTCACTTTCTGTCTGGTATTGCTTTTATATAACTCAAGAATTAATTTTAAAAATAAAACATGTGTAGTAATGAAGGTGGTTGTGGGCTTTAATTTTTATATCATCTAGTCATAATGAAGTTTGCGATTGATCATTAAATTGCATTGATCTCATTTTATACTAAGTTTCATGAATAGTGGTCTAGTAAGAGTCCAGTTGTTTCATGCATGCATTTGGAGATACAGAATGTGATTGAGAATAGATTTTTACACTTAAAAAGTCAATTGCAAATGTTAAATTATTATAGCTGGGAAATTGACCTGTTGAATTCTTAATGTCCAAAATACTTGTTTTATATTTAACTTAAGTTTTTTTTATTATTATTATCATCTATTAATAATTAAGTGGATTTAATACTGATGCCATTATTATTGAACAAAATAATAATCAAAAAATTAAATTTGTATTTTAGGATCATACATTGAACAGCGACGATTGTGAACTGATCAACAATTGCCTGATCTTGCTGAGAAATGTGCTTCATATAACCGAACTTTCCCCAACAGAAACCAACTCTTCATCCACTCAGAGTCCTCTTCAAAATCAAATACTTTGGTAAGCCATTTTATTTTTGGAGAAAATAATTAATTAAATTAGTAAATGAAAAAGGAGTACAGTTCACTTTGTCTAAATTCTCTGTTTCCCAATGCTCTTGGTTACTATGTGGGCAGGTTTAACAGTAGAGATAGAAGTTCTTAAATGATATGTGTAATATTGAAGTTCTTTGCTGTTCTGATGACAGCCCGTGTGATGCTTTGATTTCATTCCCCTTTTGTGAATGGGTATTTGAGTGACAAGAAGCCAAAGAAAACATTGAGACTGACTTTGAAATTTATGTGCAAACAAAAGTTTCAGTGGTAACTTTTAAAATTTAACAACTGTAAAAAGGAAAATTTGATTAAATATAATCTAATCAAAAAAGAATATTTGCATTTTTCAAAATGGAATGATATTTCAACAAATAGTAATCTGATTAAGTCTGTTTTTTTGTAATTGACAATCGTGCCAAGACTTTCTTAACTCGATATATAAATAAAAGTAAGTTAATTTAGAATCAGTGATTTAGAAATGAGTAATATACCTCTTGTTTTTTTGTTATATAGTTAAGTATATCTATCATAAAGATTTTTAGAGACTTAGTGTTTCCAAATATTGGATAAGTGGTGTCAGTTGGATATGTAATAAAAGCTGCCATATATATTGAAAAATTGACCATCTGCAAACCCACAAAAGTAGGGTCTTCAGTTCTTCATTGATAACGAGTGCACAGCTTTATGTTTAAAACAAACTAATTAAAATCAAATTAATTAATTATTATAAGATCATCCACACAAATAAGAAAGATATAATTTATAAATCAAGACATAATAATAGTGACATGTTTCGAAAATTCATCGTCAGACTGTAAATAAATATAAAACGGAAAAACATAGGCTTATAACAGCCCCACATCGCACTGTTATAAGCCTATGTTTTTCCGTTTTATATTTATTTACAGTCTGACGATGAATTTTCGAAACATGTTACTGTTATTTATGTCTTGATTTAAAAATTATATCTTTCTTATTTATGTGGATGGTTTTATCATAATTAATTATATTATTACACACACTATGAATAATAATAATAAAATCAAATTAACTTTATTATTAAGATCAGTTAAAATTTTAAAATTATTGCACAGCTTAAACTTATCAATAGCTTTCAAATTTGCAGTTTTTTTTTTCAAGTTGCTGTTTGTTTATTTTTAACTTGAATTTTTTTTACTACAGGAACCTGTTTTCACAAGGAATGGATAAGATCTTGATAACAGTTATGACAAGCAAACAAAGCGTAAGCTTTTTTGTTTTTTATGTATTGCTTATATATATGTTTTTACAAGAATAAAAATACAATTCTATTCTGATGAAAGCTATTTATAATAAAAACAAAAATATCCAAACTGTATTTTTCTTTTTTAAATAATGAAAGTTTAAAAAATAATGAATTCTCAAGAACTCAATTATTCACTTTTTACTATGAATTTATCCACAACCCCAAAAATAATAACAAAATATTTTATTTGTTTTTACTTATTCAATCATATAATCTTAATTGTAAGATGTGATAGTAAGAAAGCAATGAGTTACTTTGCTTTATTTGAGCAATGAGTTAATATCTTTCAATTTCACATTTATTTATCTTGAGTAATTACCAATGTTTTGTAATTTGCTTTTAAAGAAATATGCACATTTCAACATGCATAGCATCTAACTTTAGCAGCTTATCATTGCTCTCTATCGGGTGAATGAAATGAAATAAAGAGGTGACTTTACTTTATTAACTCCAAATAAACCCCAATGGCAATATTTCATGGGCTTCACTGGCCCATTATCTCAAGGCTTTTCTTTTACATCGTGGGATTAGAGAATACCAGCCTCCTTCCCAAAATCAAAAATAAATTACAAACAAGAATTCTAACCTAAGAAACAAAACATGACTCATACTAATAAAAATGAACAAAAACGTGCCTCATATTAATAATAATGAATGCATCTCTGTCTCATTGTTTTCTTAAAGTCTTCTTAAAGTCCAATCGTTGAAATAATTTCAAATAAATTACTGTCTTCTTTTTTGATTTTTGATTTTGGGAAGGAGGGAGGTATTCTCTATTCCCATGATGTAAAAGAAAAGGCTTGAGAAAATGGGCCGCTGAGACCCATGAATATTGTCATTGGAGTTCATTTGGAGTAAATAAAGAGATTATTTATGACGTTAATTTGGAAGAATTTGTTATTTATTGATATTGGAGACTTTACTGTTTACTGATTCAATATCGAGACACGAAACTGCAGTATTGTGATTTTTTTTAAGAATTTAACAATAAATAATAATATCTTTTAACTTAAAATATACAAGAATTGATCAGAAAGTAATCAAACTACAAATAGAAAGCATAAGCATTCTCAGAATTTATTGACAAGGATCTTACATAACCATTGAGGAAACTGACACGTTTCTGCCAGCTTAGAACTAGCTTTATAATATACAGTTTGTAAAATTTTGTTCATAGGACATAAAACTTTCCTTGGACTTCTTTTATGCATTGTTCCAAAGCCTCATTATAGACGTAGAAGCATTTCGGTCTTCAACTGAAATATGAGTTCATATTGACATATCAACAACAAAACAAAACTATCACCTGTTTCTAGCAGTGAAGGAATGAAGGAGAAATTTCTCATAAGTAAAGAAAATCTGAAAGATGCCAGAATGAGCTGTTTTTGTCCTTAGGTCAGAAATTTTCTACACATAGCTTTGAACTGGCACAAATATTTCAATCACTTCAGTGCTTTCTTGAAAACAGATAAAATCTATTGCTAATAAATTATAAGCAAATGTTGCTTTCTTTCTGTTATTTGGAGAAGACAAATATTGTTTTCTTTTTTTCCTATCACCTCTGGAATAACTCTCTTAATCATTTTATTTATTTATTTATTTATTTTTAGGCATATTGGGCAGCTACAATGGTTCAATTGATAGCACTTATTTACAAAGATCAGCACATAGGAACACTCCAAAAACTTTTAAGTACTTGGTTAGAAGCTTCCACATCAGAAAGTTCAGAGGACAATGAAAGTAATACTTCTCCTCATGATGATTCAGGGTATTCTCCAATAACTTCTGATTCATCTGATACTCCAATGGAATCTTCCAATCCAGCAAATCGTAAGATATATCATGCTTTGCCCAGTGACCTTCCATCTCATTTGAATACTCAGGAACAGGAAATGAAAGATTCATCAAATCATTCACCCGAGGTCAGTATATTAAATAACATAATTAATGTGATTTTTACAAGAACTAAAGAGTAAATATATGAAAAACCGACTGTAGAGAATCATCATCATACGAGGCATATTTTTTAAGTAAGTATCGTTTAAAATCACAAACAGACAAGTGTACTTTTTCTACCAATTTTATTTTTACATGAAAACCTGTACTTTAATTTACTTTTCAACATAATTTTCATCAATATTAAGGCACTTGTCGTATTGTAGAACCAGCTTTTCAATTCCATCCTCAAAGAAATCTGCCGCCTGATTTGATAAACAATCCCCTTACTCAGCATGCCCAAGAAAGTGACGTTCAAGCGTACAATTTCAGCCCGAAAACTCATGTGTACTGTGTTTTGGGATAGGAAGGGGGTGTTGCTTGTAGATTTTTTGTCTCGTGGTGACACAATAAATTCTGAGACCTATTGTGAGACCTTTACTAAACTGCGCCGTGCAATCCAAAACAAAAGGCATGGCATGCTGAGTAAGGGGATTGTTTATCAAATCAGGCGGCAGATTTCTATGAGGATGGAATTGAAAAGCTGGTTCTACAATACCACAAGTGCCTTAATATTGATGGAAATTATGTTGAAAAGTAGATTAAAGTACAGGCTTTCATGTAAAAATAAAATTGATAGAAATAGTACACTTGTCTGTTTGTAATTTCAAAACGGTACTTACTTAAAAAACACACCTCGTATATAATTAATGTCAGTTGACATATGTTCTAATAATTATGTCTGTAAATGCTGATACAATTGCTCATTTATTTAGGAGAATTTCAGAATATAGAATTCGGTTTTAAAAGTTAAGCATTCCTCTGACATACTAAGTTTTCAGCATTTTAAAAATAGTACTAGCACTAGATTTTTCACTTCCATCAATAATATAAATCCAGAACTCATTCGCATTGGTAGTACATCTTAAGATGTCCAGTAATAACAATCTTGAAAAGTAAAGAATAGGCCTTGTTTTCTTTTATTTTTTGGAGTTAGATTAATGGTTGAGAAGACTTTGGCCTCTTCTGATATATTTGAAGACTACTTTTTTATTGAGGGACTGTTGGAGGCTTGCTAACTTGGCCCACCCCGAAATATAATCCTATATATGTCCCTGTCAGAATACTATTTTTCTTCTTATGTTATTCACTACAACTTACTGAAAAATAACATAAAAACTTCAAAAGATTTATGGGGATTTACTAAAGCAGTGAATCCTTGTTCAACAGATATTGTTGTGTTGATGTTGGCAGAACAAGTTGGATACTGGATATATATGAACACAAACTTGATTACTTTATTTTCTGTTATTGTTAAAACATACAAATAGGAGAAGATTTTGATAGATAGTGTCTTTCCATTTTCAGTTTGCATCCTAGCATTCTTTTGTCTATTCTTGTCAATTTAGACACACCCCTACTAAACCAATCAAAGAAGTCAGTTGGTCACCAGTGTGCAATTTTCAAATTACTTATGAAGCAATAGGAGCTGAAAATACAGCTTTTGCTTTGAATCAATAGTTACAAGGGCAACAGCACATACAAATATGAGTCTGTTTTTATAATTTAAGATAAAATTAACAATCTCTCGTATTCGTTTGTTGTACAGAAGATGTTATTTCTTTTAATATTTAAATCAAATTCATTGTTGATTTTTTAAATTTCTTTCTTCTTTTAACAGAGTTCAGAAACTTCTTCTGTTTGTCCTTGCCCATCTCAATTGTCTCCTGTAACTCATTGTAAATCTACTGCCAACAAAGGGACATCTCATAAACAACATGGAAATTCATCACCTAAACGCCTAAACTCTTCGCTGGATGACGATGCATCATCATCTTCCAGCTTTAAAAAAACGGAAGCGCGTGGCTCTATTGATTTTGGATATGGATCACAGGAAACTCAGGAAAATACTTCAAGCAATGATGACGATGGCATGGAAGTACAGAAAGGATGCCGTGTTCATGTTCTGTGCAAACATAAAAATGGAAGTGGATGTAAACCCAGATCAAAGATTCTACCATCTACAATGGAGATAGATGACACAAGAAAGAGAAAGGTATCTCCGAGACAGAAATATCATTTAAAAAAGAATAAAGCATGGCAGCTAAAACAGAAGGGTTTAAAACATGTGCCAAGTGATGATGATATCAGGTAAATATGTTAATATAATTCTTCAATATAATTTTCAAAGAACTGAAAATAACTGTTTTCAGATTAAAGATACTTATACAAATAAAAAACCTTTAATAAACTTTTTAATAAAGAAAATGTAATATTTCAGACCTTTGTCTGAAGTTCTACTATTTTTTTTTAGTCCGAAATAAAGTAATTTCAAAACTTTCTAGGATATGAAGCAATTAGTATGTATCATGCTTAGCAAAATATAAAATAAAAACAACAAAACAAAATCAGAAACTGAAATATCAACAATTTTGCAAAGAAAAACAAAATTGATAAATTAACATTTCTTTCCAATACTACTTAGAAAAATACTTAGATTTTTAATTCATGATTCAGAACATCTGAAAATTGGCACAATTTTAAAATTATTTTAAATCTTTTACTCTTTTAAGAGCAGTGCCACAGTCGTGTGTTATAATGCTCAGACACTTGTCATTTATGCATCACATCTGAAGAGGCTTTTACAATTCATTTCTCATACTTAGATTTAGCATTTGCAACATTATTCAAAATTACTTTTAGGATGCCTTCTACATCATTCTTCTCACTGAATATACTTTTTATTTAAGTTCAGATGAATATTAAGTTAATTTTTTCATGAGCCCCATATGCATTGCAGTTTTTGCAGATCAACATTACGTTATTATCTTTAATTATTCACTAAAATACTATAAATTTATATCTTGTAACAATTCTGAATATGTTAGGTAACATATTAGTTGTATTGTGGAATTTAAACTTATATATGTATGTATATAAAAATCTAACATACCAAACTTGAAGCCATCCTTCTTCAAGTTTAGTAAAGCAAAGATTTCAATCCATCATTTGCAATTTGGTATTCAGAAAGTATAGAATATAAGAATAAAAATTAACTTATATTACTAAACCTATAAAATGCCGGACAGTGATATGAAATTTGAAACCAATACAAAGAACAAATCACTGCCTGAAAATGCCAATACAAAATTCAGATCACTGTTTCTATGGTGATAAAATAAATTTACCACCACGTCATCAGCGGCGAAATTTAGAAATAATTTAGCAAAATCGCAATATATTAAGACTTTGCTCTTTTTAATTTAAAAAAATTATAACTATCTAAAATTTAAACAAATTACCTAAATATGTAATACTAAAGTTAAGAATTACTTAATATTTAAAACGAAGCAAAAAAGAGTGGATGCTCCTCTTTATTACTTATTGAATTAATTCTTATATATATATTATCTTGAATAACATTCTGACATATTGAATAGTCAGGAGCAATTTTGAAGATGAAAGAAAATTTGCAGGGGATAATAGATATGAGAAATTAATTTATTGTAGTTTCTTTTATGGAATTTTTTTTCAACTTTATTTTTTTTTTCCACAGCAATTTGCTTCGGGAGTTCACAATTGATTTTCTTATTAGAGGATATGGAGTTTTGGTATCAAATCTAAAAGTAAGTACAGTTTTGTAATCTTTTCTGAAATTAGAGCTATATAAGCTCTAAAATTAGAAAGTGAGTAGCTTTTACTAAGAACGGATTTGTAAAAGATTAAAACCTCGTATCATTCACAAACTATTTTAGTATTTTACAATTTGGGAGTCTTAAAAAATAAGTCTTCATTAGTTTTTCACAGTATTTTAAACTAAGCAAATTTAAATGAATTAAATCAGTCACGATTACACTAATTTATTATAATTCCTTAGCACAAATGCTACTGAAGTAGATTTTCTTGTATGTAACTGAAATTAAATTGTCTTCGTTTTCAGAAGAATATCAATATTTTATTTAATTTTTCAAAACTTTTAATTGTAAATTATTTTGATACATCCTGTCATTGTTTTTTAGGCACAGCTGATACAGATTTCACATGTACAGATTGACCAGTCACATTTCCTGTGGTTAATAACTTACTTTTTAAAATTCGCAACTCAGCTTCATTTGGAATTTCGTTACATCGAGTAAGTAAAACCCAAAATTAAATAATTTATTTATTATTTAAAGCATTATTCATCAGTTCTTTCACAATAGATAAGAATCAAATTTAACTGTTTATCATTTACTCCTATCTGTAATTTAATTCTGTATTATTTGCTCCCAAACCTTTGTCTCACGATCTCTCATTTCAAATTGAAGAATTTCATGGTCTCCATCATAAATCCTCTCTCTTCTGTTCCCACACCAAAGTAAGACGGGTCTTTAATTTGGGACTAGCGTTTTATTGAAAAATGTAAGATATGTCTTTGAAGGTGTTTCTTCTCTGTAACTGTAAAATAACAAGTAACACAACATAAATTAAAAAGTAGAATATGCATTGTTGGTTTTTTATGTGTTTTTATTTTTATTTTTTTAAATTTGAAAAAAATTCTATAAAATTTGACCATTATTACTTAATGAAAATAAATAAATAAATGGTTTTAAAAATTGAAATGAATTAGGCAACACAGAGAGTTGTTAGAAACTCACATCAGTTGAATATTAGTTTATGAGAGTTTTGGTTTACATATAATTTAAATAACCAAAATTCTGTATTTATTTCACATCTTGGTTTTTTAAGAGTATTAGTCCTACAAAATGTTTACTTTATTTCAAAACAAATATAAACTCTCCTGAAATGACCAATATTTCGTCAATCGAACTGATAGACTTTTTCGAGGTCTCAAATGTAAAGTATTAGTGCTAATCGAGTGCTCAGCAGTCTAATGGTAAAGGCACTGGGCTGCAGGCTGAAGGATCCTGGCTCAATTCCCAGCAGAGGTCTGGAATTTTTCTCTGGGTATTGCTCCTCAATAGGAGTCCTAGGGCTCACTCAGCCCTCTGTAAAATGGCAACGGTCTTCATTCCTTGGGTTAAAGGTGTTAGAATGGTAGACTGATCATCCTATCCCAACTACATCCCATTAGTAGTCCTTTATTGGACCTATGCTGTCAATTTTCCTACATGGAAGGGTCCTATGTAATCTATAAAATGAGATCCATTTATTAATGCTCATCTTTCCTGCTTTTATTAATTGTGGATTTGAAGTCATATATCATTATAAAAAAAAGTACAAGTATCTTTTAAACTGATAGTTAGTATTTTCTCCTACAAATAATAATGTATTATAATATCTGAATTTCATTAGTTCTAAGGTAAACCTAAATGAGCCGTTTATTTTAAAAGTGACCTAGTCCATTTTTCAATTTTTTTTTTGTTAACTGTAGTAACGTGTGCAAATTCCACATTAGCAGTCATAGTATAATATACTCAAGTATAATATACTCAATCGCAAAATGTGATCTATGACTGCTAACATGGAATTTGCACACGTTACTACAGTTAACAAAAAAAAAAAATTGAAAAATGGACTTAGGTCACTTTTAAGGCTGCTCGGTTGGCTTTGTTGCTAAGACACTGGCCTCTCACCTCTGAGTACCGAGGTTCAGTTCTCATGGGGGTTTTGTTGATGGTGGCGATCCGCGCTGGGCAGGTTTTCCCGGGGTTCTCCCGTTTCCCCTGTATTTCTCACGCCATCCTTTCTCAGTCTTTCTCTCCGTCTGTCCATATTTCCGTGGGATAGCACTATAGATCTTTGAGGTCGCGGTGCTCAGCTTCTCTGCTACCCACGCTCACCCCATAATTAACTAACTAACTAACTAACTAACTAACTAGGTCCCTTTCAAAATAAACAGCTCAGAAATTGCTTTATTTTCTTTTGCAGAATGGTTATTTGCTATGAAGTCCTAAGTTTTCTACTATACGAAGGAATCAATACTTTTGAACAGTTGGAGCTGATATGGAATGACAAACATATTGACTTTAAGCCATATTTAAGAAGGTGATTATGTATTTATTTTTTAAGATGGATCTTTCTAATTTAACACTTTTATAAATATTAAACTGAATGCTTGGAAATACAGTTTAATATTAATAAAAACTGTTAATATTTATTTCCAAGCATTATCATGATTTGTTGAACTGTTCAGCTTCTGTAATTTTAACTTAAAATTCTTAAAAAATAAGGAACACATACTTTTAATGTCAATGTTGTAGGTCTTTTCTTAACTTTAACTGATGAATCTGTATTATATTTTAATTTAGCAATTACAAAAGCAAAAATCTAATAAAAACTTATCATGCAAATATAACTAATAATTTTAAATCATTCTACACTAATTCCCTATGTCCTTCTTAATGATAAGTTTCCACGAAAACTCAAGACAAATTAGCTTTCTCATTGTATGGATTACTTGGATAGTTGAGTGAAAAAGTATTAGCCGTCAACATTGATAGGTACTCATTGAAAATAGAGATAAAAGAAGTGAAAGGATCATTTCAAATAAATATTGGTAAAAAATTATGTACTGTTAAACTTAAAGTTAGCAAACAAATTTAAAATAACAGGCATTTAGTTAGAATAGAAGAAAATAAAGAGAATGTAAAAAAAATTGTTGAATCAAAAATGGATGCAAAGAATCATAGAAAGAACCATAGATGTGGTTTATGTTGATGTAGTACTTTAAAGTTCAGAAATTAAATGCAGAAAGAAATAAATTATTAAAAATTTGTTTAAATTGGAGAAAAATATTTGACAGAATTTTGATATTTTTAAAAAGTAGGCCTAATTTGATTTTTTGATCGAGTTTGACTACTAAACAAGACTTGATCATGAAAATAATATTGTTGATAAAAGTTATCTTCCTTTTGAAGTTAATATAAGTTACATTAATTAATCTCAT
Source organism: Thereuonema tuberculata (assembly GCA_023159025.1). Classification (NCBI taxonomy): domain Eukaryota; kingdom Metazoa; phylum Arthropoda; class Chilopoda; order Scutigeromorpha; family Scutigeridae; genus Thereuonema; species Thereuonema tuberculata. Next base: position 65,776,213 of record JAFIDM010010028.1, on the reverse strand, counting down.
TTCTTTTATTTTTCTTTTAGATTACATCTAGTTGTAACTGCTATTCATGAATTTATTGAAACCTTAGAAATGTATGCTAATTGCTTATCGTTAAGTCAAGAAGATAAAGAAACAATATTTCATATCCAAAGTAAGTTCTATAATACAATTTTAAAACTAAAAAAAGTGTGTCATTTGTTTTGTAACATATTTATTTTTCCTTAGTAAAAAGTAACATTTTTTATTAAACAAAATGTTACTTTTTAATTTAATAAGTTTTTAAGTTTTCTCACAATTTTTTTTTTTTATATCGTAACAGATAACAATGCAATTTTGAAACTGTCAAAACATTAAAAAAAAAAACCCCCACCTATGTGCAAGTGTTTGAAAAATGTTTAAATGTAACGGACTCTGATAATTCACATTTTAATGGAATTTATTTATTGTAGATTTTGTTTTAGAAAAGCTTATCATATCAAGCTTAGTTTATGTTTGAATGAATTCTTAAGAGATCAATTGAATAAATAAATAAATAAATAAAAATGTTATTTGCAACAAATAATTCTTGTATTGTCAACACAATGTCAAATTCTAGTTAAAGGAAAGGAACATTGGTAAAAAGCACTTAATTCATTAACAATAATTGGTGTATTTAAACCCAACGGTTTTGAAGCACTCTGCATGTTATATGCCATCATCAGAGGACAGCACAAACATATAGGACAAACAACACATGGTTATTGTACAGGGACAGTTAACAATGATGACTGGTGTTTTGCCTGTCTGTTACCGGATTATATGATATGACTCAATGAGTAGACTGTGGGATATTCTGTTGTGGTGTCTGAGGAGTTTGGCATCTGTAAATTTTGGGGTGTCCAGTTACATTGAAATGTGCCACTGTATATGATGGTGTGGGGGTGTTTGGCTATGAAGGCATCATTATGTTCTTGGATGTATGTGGAAAGGGGATGGCATGTTTGTCCTACCTATCCAGATGGGCATTGGGAGCAGAAGATCTAGTAGACTATACAATATTGGCGGAATCGTTTTGTTTATTGTTGTCTGTGATATGTATGTTAGTGGATCTGAAGGCAGGGCATGACAGTAAGGACAAGGAATTGCCTAATAAAAATTCAAGGGGTGGGTAATAAGGGAAAGTGATATATTTGATGGATGGTTTGGTTTGGGTTTGTGGGTTTTTCTCATTAGGTGTTTCAGGGAGTTAAAGCATTTGTAGAAGAGATGGGATGGGTAGTTGTGAAGGTTGAGTATTTTATTTATTATGTTAAGTTCATTTTGTAGGGACTGTTTGTATGATGAAATCTATAGAGTTGATTTAGTATATTTTTTTTGTAATTTACAAATTTTGAGCTGATATATATTTACTGAAGCTTGTGGGGTTTCGATGTACTATAGTTTCAATGCTGTTGTTGTGATAGCAGATGTAAAAATTCAGATAGTTAATGTATTTATTTGATGGTATTTCAAGATCAAATTGTAGGTGGGATCCTCAGAATTGAGGTGCTATTGTGTGTGTAAGAACCCCACATCACACACTTGTTATTTTTCTTATGTTGTCCTATATGTTTGTACTGTCCCCTTATGATGGAACACATGGAGTGTTCCTTAACCATTCGGTTTAAATTCACTAATTTGTTAACCAAGTAAGTGTTTTACCACTGTTTCTTTCCTTTATTTCATCAATGCACATTAAGCTTTCTCTTTCAAATTCTAGATAGTTTTGCTAATGATGTATTTCCTTCGTGTTTTAGATCAGTTTGCAAGTATAAATGATTTGAGGCAAATCTTTCTGTTTTTAATTCGCCATCATAATCCCAGTATCCAGAGCAAACAGTATCTTCAGGACATCATAACCACAAACCATGTGTTTTTACTTTCTTTGGAACAATTGGGTAACAAAGCAGGAACACCATCCAAATTCGATATGTTGTCCCATATTAAACAGTAAGCATTTTTCAATTAACATTTATAAAAAAATAGAAACTTTTTTTGATTAACTGTATTTATGACTAACTATACATAAATTTTTAATAAACATATATCTTTAATGTTATGGATAAAGTTAGTATTTGTGACTCAAGCGGTAGAAGGATCAGTATATAAATTAGATCCTTTGAGTAATAAAACTCTGGATAAAAATTCAGGCTACCAGGAGTCTTTCCTTGGTTTTCTTCTATATTAAATGTAATTATTTTTTTTACTGTGAAATTAACTTTTCTTTTGGAAATGTGATATTTACAGATTTGGGACCCAAAATGTTATGAAGCATTATGGAAAAATCCTTGAAGACTTCTGGATTAATAGGTAAAAACAAAACAAAAAATCAGTTAAATTACTAGTACCTTAAGTAATGTTACCTTACGAAACTATCACAAAATTTAAAACTATAGATAATCCTATACTTCTAAAGGGAAAAGACGTTTCATGATCAAATTGTAAAAATAAGCAGAAAAATGATCAAATATATTAAAAAAAAAGGAAATTCTGTGTTTAAGTAAAAGGTAAATACTAAATTTCTTTTATTGTGAGATCTTGTAACTTAGTTCATAAATAAATATTGATTACAAAAAAATCACTTCTAAAACCTTAGATAATGCAGATATAATTTTTTGAGTTTGAGATATAGGTAATTGAACTAAGCTAGTAAACATCAATTTCTGTGTGCTAAATTATAAAGTACATTATAAATACTTTAGTAGTTTTCTGTGAAAATCTACGATAAGTATCAATTTTGTTTCAGAATTTTGATGTGTAATAAGTCAACAGTGCTTCCAAAAGAAAGGAGAAAGGTGTTTTATTTTTATTGGATGACTTTAAATTCCCAAATAACATTCATAACCTAAAAATAAAAGAATGTTAGTTCAAAAAAAAGTTTATTTTGAAAGTAAATTTCTAAAGTTATTGTAGATTCCGTTCACTCTAATCAAATCCTTCAACAAAAAATTCGTAGAAAAAGGCAGTTTCTCCTTACATTTGCTACCATCTTTAAAAAAAAAATCACTTTCATCCTATCTGACATTTGCAAGTGCCCTTTTTCAGAGACTTTTTGAATTGATAATAACTTCAAGAATTATTTCAGTATCTTTGGAAAATCCCCAAATTACTGACGATGAACAAATATTCCACTTCTGACTTAATGAACAGTTATATACCTGCTTTAGTTTCAACATATTAATAGTATTTGATTTGTATGATATTAACATTCATGTTTACTTCTGATCACATTAGTCTAATATAGCAACATGTTTAGTAGCTGTACTGTTGTTAAATAATATCTTTCATATCTGTTTGTTGGCAAATAGTTTAATAGTTCTTTTTTTCTTTTTCTAAATAGTGAGTTTGTAAATGATTGTATCTTCACAATGATGCACCATGTTGCTGGGGATATAAAGTGTCCAGAAACACTTTTTCAACCAACTATACTTAAAACATTTTCAAAGATTTGGGAGCAAGAATATGAAGTTTTGGATGTAAGTATTTAGCAAAACATCAAATACTTTTCAGTCTTTATTATTTATTTATTTATATATTTTAGGCTTCTTTTGTTCTTTTTAATGTGTAGAGAAAATTCATTTGTGGCCGGTAAAATGCTGGCACATGAATTTTTGAATTTTTTTTTTATTACGTATTTGTTGTCCCCTTTTTTTAATTTCTGGAGGTGCCATACTCATCTTGTTAATTTTTTAGTCTTCTTTAACACGATTTCCTTTTTTTTGTAAGTGATTTTGCTTTTTTTTTTCTCAGAAAAAAAATGAAAAAAGATAAGAAGTATTATAAAAAATATTGAAATATTTCAAAAAGTAAATAAGGTTTACTTAGCTTTTCAGAAATGTAAGCTTATATTTACAGAAGATTGTCCACGCAACAGTTCAGAAATGAACATGCTGTCTTAATGATGCTAATTAAAATTCAGCTGACTTTCATTTAATACAGATGAAAAAAATTTGCTTGTATTTTATTTAAAACAGTCAAAGGTCTTGATTAGTGTTTGAAGTATTGTTTGAAATGGTAACAAAAGGAAAAAACAAAAACAGTATATAACAAAGAAATAACAGTATGCTATAAATTTACTAGGAACAGATTATTACTTAAGTTAAATAGTCATTTGCTTATGGAGACATCTTTTGCAAATGGCATAATTTCAGCACTATTTTTGAATGGAATACTTCCAGAACAAAAAGGTGTTGAGGTAAGAATCAGGGCTGGATCTAAAGGGGGAGGGGGCAGCAAATGAGCCTCACAAAAAATGGCTTTATTCAAACTATGAAAATATATTGATGTATGACAATGCACATTTACAAAATAGATGAGATTTAATATTTAAATTCGTTTTTGCTCAGGCTTGTATTGGTTACTCAACACTTACAGTCTGACGGATGAGTCGTGACGATCGAGATTCACGTAAAGTACAAGACATTAGCCTCTTTTCAAAATGTCGACACACAATATTTTACAAAGCAGCGCATGCAAAATTATATTGTAAGTAACTGCAAATAATATCGCAAGTAATTCTACTTGCAATATAATTTTGTGTGTGTGCTGCTTTGTAAAATAGTACGTTTTGTCTGGTCTATTGTGGTCTATTGTTTTATCAGTGAAGAGTGTTCTGTCTGAATACAGCTTGTGGGTGTTCTTTTCTAAAATAAAATCTGGTTTGTTATTATTATTATTATAACTACCGAGGATGTGTATAAAAATTTAGTATGAAGAGGAGAATCCTACACATTTGTCCAAATTTAGAAAATTAAAGGTTTTCATTTTAATTTAAATTTTTCCATAAGGAAGTTAGTAATACAGCAATTTTCTTAGTAAATATTTTAGTTGAAATGCCTACTAATTTCCAAAGAAAAATTCTTGAATGCTATATAATTACTAATAGATAAATCTATCCACAATAGGCAAGATTCTTGACAAGTCAGATGAGGGACATATCTGCATTTACTGTCACCTTTCCTTAATTATACTTTAATCAGTATTACTTGTTTTGATCAAAGATTGGAGTGGTTCTCACTGTTATCTACAACATCTTATAATCTGCAGTGCATGACATTGTTGCGCCTGGTTGAAATTAAAATGTTCGATCAAATTTGAGGCTATCATTTTGAATTTCCAGTTTCCTCCTTTTCTATCACTTGTGGGTGGATTTCTGGCTGTCTGATTCTCCCCCTTACAATAAAATTACAAAATTCCTTATAACAGTCAGATTTCCTTGTATTTTCCTTTCCAGATTGTTAGCATTTAGAGAACATTGGACAAACATATGAATAGTCTTTCTCAAATCCTCCCCTTCCCAATTTTTCTATCCTTCCTTAGGAATTCACAGTTTGCCTGATTCTATGTATCAGTTGAATGATCCCTGTTACATCACTTTCGAGGTCATTAGAAAATAAGCAAGATCATTTTACAAACAAACATCTTAGACTTTTATTAATATCAACTGTATAGACTTCTATGTAGGAAAGACAAGGATTGATGTCTAGACTACCTTAAAAGATATATTAGGATGAAGATAAACTAAGATACAACATCTTTGATATCATTAAGCTACAGCTCAATTACAATTTGATCTACACCAAAACAGATCTTTTTTCATAAAAATATTGAGACATTTTTCATTTAAAATTTATTAACATTCAATGCAAAGCAGTTACTTCATTAACATATTTAAAAATTGTAATGAAGGGTTTATTGAATATAATACACTATCATGTAAAAATTTATGAATATACGATTTTTTTTTCTTCATGTGCTTTTATGCTTTATATTTTGAGAGCTGATTCATTGCTTGAAATGATGAAATTTGTTCAATTATTCTACATTGGTTTTTTTTTGTTTATTGGAAATTTCAATTTAAACTTTTTCAGTTAATTCTTAGTAGTTGTGTGTTCATGTTTGATATATTTAAAATTAACAAAGACAATGAAATTAATGTAGTTAACTACATACTGACCTGTTTTTAGGATTGGGCTGATTTGATGGAATATATTATGAATAAATTTATGGCAATTGTCCAACAAAATCCTGCTGCTTGTGTTTCTCATTTGTTTGGAGACTTTGCAGATGATGCCAGGTTAGTTATTTAAATTTATTAAAAATTAACAGACTGAAATTTTGTTCTCATTAAAATACGCATTATTTAATAAACCTTCAAACTATTATTAATAACCGAGGACAATTGTTTCGCTGTCTTTACTGTTTTATCAGTTGGGATTAACTAACTGCTGCATGAAGGCATCGCCAAGTCATGAGATTGTCACTTTGCAGATTTCTTGGAAGACGATCACAGTATTACACGTTTCACCAAGAATTTATCTGAAACTCTAGCTAGCCTCCTTCTGCTGTGCCAAAAGGTTGTTTCTTTCTTCTCTTTTTGCTAGGTATTTTTAATGAGTTTCAGACGGCTAAAATATATGTGATCCTCTTCTGGGAAGTCTCAGGCTTTATAAAGTAAGTACACAAGCTATTTTTATGAAAATAGTAATTAATCATCAAGATTAACCTTTTTTCATTTGCCGCAAGATGAAATTAACTGTTTTAACTTCATTTGAATTCTTCTCTATATTTTTCTAAGAGGAAAGCTTACTTGGCACTAAAACTGCATGTAAAGTACTTAGTGTTAACTTAAATGCTATAAATTATAGTACTAAAATCAATAAATCTATCTTTTATTGGTTAATTGCACTGATAGTTATACAAACTTATTCTTTTTACTTAAATTTTCACTAAAATGATTAATTGTCTTTATTTTGTACAATAGTTATAGTATATTATTTGTTGATAAAATGTTTTTATATTTTATTATTTATTTATTTATTTACTTATTCTTTTTTTTTTTATTTCTGATAATTTTTTAGTGAGGTAACTGAATCTTGTATAAAGTGTCATAGTTGTTGGAGTGAAGAAGATTTAGATAATTTGTATTTTTACTATATTCAGTGTGAACTTCTACCTGATCCAGTGGGTAGAATAGCAGAATTATATGCTGAAAACTCTATAACAAAAACACGCCAACAGGTAAATTTCTTTCTTTTTTTTTGAGTGTTTCATTGATTAATAAAATTCAACTTGTTTAAGTGATCCGTGAAAAAAATTGAGAACATAATACTAATTCATTCTGTAAAATCTTTCGGGATTTCTTTAATTTTCTAATATACAAAGTCAATAACTTATTATATTGAATAAAACACAAAAATCTGAATTACACAGCAGCTGCAAATGTCAGTTGGATTGGATTTTTGGCTTCAGATCTCAGAAAAAATATTTTAGTTATAAAATAGGGATAATAAGTAGAAGTTGATGAAGTAATATTACACTGCAATACTAATACACTGTACTACTTTTTTTAATCTGGAAATGAAAAGTAACACAAGGATAGCCAAGAAAGCAGTACAGTACAAGCAGGCTAGTGCAAAGCTGGTAATAGGTCCAGGCCAAATAGGAAATGTAGGCCCCATTCTCAGGCATACCCAAGATTTGGAATGGGAAGGGTTATAATGGTCATCGTAGTTGCTCAACCAAAAAAAATATTTAGGTTCTTTCTAGGATGGTGGTGGTGGTGGTGAGGATGTTATAGACCTATCAATTAACTCTCCAACCAAAAAAACAGATCCAAAATTGTACATTTTTTCCATTTTCTAATGCAGTGCCCAATGGCCTGATTTCAAACAATATTCTTTACCAAAGAGTTCCCCTTTGCCTTTTAACAAGGAGAGTAGGTCCCACAAATCATAGGTCCATGCCATCTGGCCCATCTGGCACCTTCTCTGCACTCGCCTGAGAACAAGAACACAGTATTTGTATCAAGGTTTTAGTACTAAAATATTGATAGTATCCTTGTAAACATATATGTTTGACATGGAAGATATTAAATTTTGCCCTTGTAATGCATATATCAAAATCATGCTGGAGTATTGTAACGCATTACTTTCCTTATAACTTCAAAACAGTATACAGTAGTAGGTTAAAGGGCAAGCAAACGCTGCCTTACTAACTATGATTGATCGTTGAAAGAAAAGTACTATATTTCAGATTGAAGCCCAATTAATTAAAGGGGAAATGTGAGAAATGGAAATTTCAACATTGTAAATCTTTTGGACAGGTTCATTTTTGTAAGTCTTCAAATTTAAGACAGACTATGTTTTTTGGGTAGAGTCTGGGGAAGGAGGAAAGGATCTTATATAAAGGTCAGTACAGTATTGGTATTGAATAACACACAAGCACACACACATATATATATACATAAGCACATGCACATGCACATACAAAAATGACTTCATGCATGATAAATGTATTATTTCTCCAAAACAAAGAGAAAGGATGTTTTTTGTTAGATGGTATGTGTTACATTGGATGCTGAAGTAAAAAGTTAAAAATGAAAAACTAATTATGAAGATAGTGCTGTAATTTATAACATGTTTGATGTGATTCAAGTAAATACATTGGATTTGTGCTTAACTTTTATGAACATTGCAAAAGACACTGCTGCAAAAAAAAAAAATGATGCAAAGAAAGTGTTATATTGCTAAAAAATTTTGCACATGCAATGAGTATGTCAATGTAATGAAATGATTGTTTTCTGCAAAAGGACTTTTTATTACAAAGCAGTGACAACATAATAGTTGCATCTTAAAATGTAGTAAATCCTCTTCTAGCAGTGACACAAGTCAATATATGGTACAGCATATATCAATGTTATCAATATACAGTATGCTGTCAAATGCTTTTTAGCAAACTATGGGAGATTGGCTCCTCAGGCTGTAACTCCAGATGTAATGCCATTTGCCATTTGACCACAGCAGCTGGATTGCAGTGATGATCATGTCCCCTCCTCCTCTCAAAAATTTGGTGATCATTTGTGCCAAGAGAGAAGCGGGATTCATTGCCGGATACAACACAAATCCAATTGGATCTAGAATTCCCTGAATTGACATCATTTCCAAATTGCGCTGCTTGTATCTACTGATGAGCTGTAAAAGTCTTGAGAGATACTGAGAATGAAGTCCTGCCTCCTTCATTCATTGCAGAATGTCCCTTGATACTATGTGGTGCAAAGTGGAAGTTATGTGGCTTTGGAAGATGTCATTACGGCTTCTTCTGTGATCACATGATCCCCTTGAGCACTTGTTTCTCTGGCATAATGTGGCTGTTATGTGTGCCCTTTTGAACTCACTGCTGCCAACATTATTTGACTGCTGCATTACTCTGGCCAAGATGGCGACTGACACGTCTGCATAACCACTTGACTTCTTTTAAGTCTTAAGATGTGACTTCTCTGATCTTGCTCAGTTGCTACTACAGCTATTAGGTGCATTGTAGAGGCATCTTCACTGGCTATTTAACTTAAGGGAAACAGCAAAATCAGTCAGATTCGTCCACCTGTGTGAATGTTGTGTCTTATTTTGGCCTAGAATAAACCATTTTCTTGTGCTCTGGAAACACCATTGTTCATTGGTGATGAAATTTTAATCATTTGCACACCCAAGTTTCAAGGCTCTCGCTCTTATTTTTTAGGGCACATCATTTTTTTATTTTATTTTATTTTATTTTATTTTATTTTTTATTTTGCTACAAAATATACTAAATATGCAATGTTGACTTACTATTTTTAGTAATAATATTTATTTTTTTATTAATATTTCAGATTTTGCAACAACTTCAGTTGCATAACTTAGTAACTAGTGAACAAGCAGATATCCTTTTGGAGAAAGAAAGAAAAGTAAGAAAAACCTAAAGTAAAACTCACACTTCATCTTGTAAAGTAGATTTAGTTTGATTATAAATGTGATTAAAGTTTTTTAGACATCTTAAACTTGCTTCATGAAGCTTAGCAGAACCACAACTAAATATTGATACTTCTACACAAATCTAAGAGCCACTTAAATGTCCCAGTAATTGTTTCCCTTTTATATATTAAATTTTATATATACAATTAAATAATTTGTAGAGATGTTTGTTAATTAAGGACTTCTTTGTTTCTGACAAAATCATTTTGTCTTCTAAAACTGCTTAAAATTATGAAAATATTACAAAAAAAAAATCTTGCAATGATTTTCTTTGTTGTTTTTTAAAAATCACTGTTATTTATTTCACTGCTTTGTTTGCTTATTTTTTTCCTTCAAAATTACTTTAAAAAATCATACTTAACAACTTTGTAGGTAATTCTGTAAGATTATTATTTAATCTCACAATGATAATATAATTTATTTTAGTTCTGCAGTTCGTCAGATATGGAAAATAATTTGGATAGTTTTCAAGAAAATCGAAAGGAACAAAGTAAATCTGATGTTGCTGATGATGATGATGAAGTTTCTCGTCTAATAGAAAAACTGAAGCAAGATGGTAAACAAATTCACTTGCAGTGGCTACAGAATCTTCTTCTAGAAGTTTGTTATATAAAGCTACATAGGACATTAGATGGAAGACGATCTAAATCTGAGGTTACACCTGAACCAGTTCCTTTTTTTTATATATGTAAGTAAAAATGTACAAATAAGCAAATGGTTTGGTTCTGAAGGAGGAGTGGGACATGATACTGTAAAGATTTTTTTTCTTTTTTTAGGGATTTTCTCACTCCAGGGCGAGGTTTGCTCGATATTTTGGCCCGGTGCCTTGGGCCTTCTTCGGGAGATATATATCAATTACATTAACGTGCGCACAAATCCAACAACATCCGTTGTTGGTTTCTCATATAAGTTGTTTTTGTGTTTGCTCATCATGGCTTGGAATGAACAACACGAAAACAACGTAACCGAGAAACTAACAACGGAAGTTGTTAGATTTGCGCCCACGTTAATATAATTAATATTCATCTCCCAAAGAAGGCCCGAGGCACCGGGCCAAAATATTGAGCAAACCTCGCCCCAGAGTGGGAAAATCCCTCAAAAAAAAGGGGGGGGTCTATACAGTACATATAGGAAGTTTGTTTTTGTTTTTTTCCCCCAGAGAACTGACTCTGTCAGTTTATAGGGATATTTGACAGTGATACAAGTTAACTGTCTTCTCTTAAGAAAACTGTAATGGAATGATTATTATTTTTTTGTATTGTGAATTAGAATCATATAAACATCATTGATGGTAAATTCCATCTAACCTTACTGCAAAATTTATCATTAAACAATGAGATAAACTAAAGTAAAAGAAATGTAAAAGCATAAAGAAATAAAACAGAAATGAAAAATATCTGAGATTTCATCGGTGATGGTTTGGAACGGCCGTTTCATCCTTTTTGTGGACTCATCAGCCAAACCCAATCACCAGATGAAATGCTCCTGTAGTGCAAAAGTGATAAGGGAATCCACTCGCACACCTGGCTGTGATCCCCTCCAAAAGAAAACACATTTAAAAATGAAACCAAAAACAAGCAAAACTTCAAATCCTGGCCTGCGGAACCGTCAGGTACAAAAGAATTTGATATAAAGAACCAAGGCTGAACCCTACCTGGTTTAATAAAAATAAAAGATTTAACGGGCCAGAAATTAATCTTTTATTTAAAGTAAAAGAAATTGAGCATAAATTCATTCATAACATAAATTATTGGTATTATTGGTTTATGAAGTTCAAGATGGTGATGAAGTCAGAACCATTTGTAAACCACCAAGAATCATCATCAACATGAGTTGCAGATAGTTATGGAAAAGAATCTGTACAAGATATAACATACAGCAATATTTTGGAGATGATAATAGTTTCAATGTTGCTTGGTTTTCCTAATGTTAAAGTCAGTTGAAATTGAGATTCCCATGTGACATTTGAAAGCGGATAAAACCTAATTTTCACTGTTTGAGTATGTTTATATTATATTTGAGGTATTTTCATTGTAGATCTAGCAATCAATCTAGTGCAGTACTTAATTTTTGACAATAGAATTTAAGTACCTTTAAATTTATAGCAAGTGAATCTGTTTTGTTATAAACTTTTCCATATCCTTTGTAGACTTCAGAATTTATTCTGAAAAATTTCTTTTGTAATTATCATTTACTTGGTAAAACCAAATGCTTCTAAAGAATCCAGATATTTACTCACAACTAGTTATCATTCTATATAAATTGTATATGAACTTCTAAAAAGAAAGTCTGTTCTACCTTTTCCTTATTACATTACTAAGACTTTGTCTATAACTTCTTCACAATAATTCTTACCTAGCTATATAACAATATATTTTTAATAACGTGTAAATAAATGAGATTGTTTAAAGATTTGTAAAATTTAAATGTAAATAACCTGATAATTTATTTGTCCGTTTGGCAGCCGCAATAATGTCAATATCTTTTTAGTGATGAATCAATCCATCCCCATCATTCCATTTAATGAAGAACAAGAGAAAGCAATTCAACAAGAAGAATTTGTAATGCTTCTTCACAAGTTAGGGTTTCACTTGCCAGCAGATGTTGGCCGTATTTTTCCAAGGATTCCGTGTTTCTGGACTCCTGATGTCTTATATGCAACAGCTAAAAAATTATCTCCTATATCTCCAGGTAAATTTTTAGAACATTTATTATGATATATATTAAAATTTCAATTTTTGCATCATTTAGAAAATTCATAAAATATCAGAGAAACTAAAATCTAGCCATAATCTATTAAGATACAATAAAAATAATATTAAAAAAAGAGCAGTGATGATAAATAAAACAATTAAACCATTTTTATGTGGATAATTTTCATTTGTAGTTACTGCTCTTTGTGCCTACAAGGTAAGCAGAGCTGCCAAATATATTAAAAGTTTTGCAATATATGGAACAACCCTAACTTAAAGAGAAAAAATGGTTAGAACAAAATTGTTTTAGAGAGCGAACTTAAGTCAGAACATTTAATATTCATCTGCGATAATTTATTAGGTTATTATATACACTTTCTCGAAACAGTGGTGCACCAAAATAATATTACGATTATTGCTTGGTGGACCACAGATGGCTTTGTCCATCACATCTTCCTCAAACCTGATCAGGCTATCCCTGTTATGCTCTCACTGGAACATAGCTAAAAGGTTGACGTCCTATTAATCTGTTGGACTTAGCTTTGCTGATTTTTTTCAACTATTTGGAGTATTTGGCAAACAAATTCTTCCACAGTTAGATAAGTCTTCGACAAATTGACATCCCACTGCTAAATTGCTTTAAAAAAGATCTATAAGCTTCACGATCTTTGGCATTCCTTTCCCACACCAGAATAAAGAACAGTCAGACATTTCCCAGAGCAATTTAGAACAGTCTCAAAACGTCTTAATTGTCTCTAAAAGCTATTGATGCAATAAAAATGAAGAGCGTAAAGGCAGTTTTTTTATTAGAGGAAAGTGGAAGCATTGTGAATGATATTTTAGAAGTCAACAGCACTTCTGAAGAGGGAACCACATCCAAAACCTCTGGTTTGTAAAGTTTAAGGATGGTGATGTAGACTGGACCATTTCTAAGCCACCAACAATCATCAACAACATGAGTTGCAGATAGTTATGAAAAAGAACTGTACCAAATTATATGATATGGCAACATTGTTGAGATGTTAATAGTTCCAATTTTAATTGGTATGCCTAATGTTAAATTCAGTTGAAATTCATGATTCCCATGTCATACTGTATGTGAAAGTGGATAAAATATGATAGAAAGGCAACTTAAAAAATTCATCTTGGATAGTTCAGTGTTAAATGTAGGCTATAAATGGAAAGATCCGTATTGAAATCCCTCTATCCTATAATGCCTTTATATCACCATTTTTCTTATTTTTTGTTATTCTCATTGAATTATACTCTATTATGTCACTTACAAATGTCTTAAGAATTTTTTAAGCAATATGACCTATATCTTATGTAAAAATTTTGTTCAGAATTATTTTAATTTTTACACTAACCATTGCTTTACTGTTTGATTTAGAACAATTAAAGTTTGATGTATCCGCTTTAAATGATCAGTTTGAAATACAGCAAATGAATGAAATTGGGATGATGATGTTTGGAGGTGAAGTACCTTCATTTCCACGAATCGATATGCCTTCCAGAATTGGCCAAGCAAAGTGAGTTTATTTTTAATTCTATATTAATCACTTTTCAATAACAGATTATTAAAATTGCAAAATGGTAGAAAGCTGTATGTCAGTTTTGAAGTTGTTTGAATTGCTCAATTAAAATTACTTAATGATGATATATCTTATCAATTCTTTTATTAGTTTGCTGTTAGTAATATTTTTTTCTTTCATTTCAATTATAAAGGCATTTTCATTACGGTCAATTGAAATAAAATGATATAGTAATTCTTTCCTTAAATATATTTGAAGGACATATTTATTTTTAACAGAGTGATTGTTATGACAACAATAATTTCCTAAAATTAATGTGATGAAGCTTTTTTTTAGTGAATTTGTGTTTCGTAGTAATAGTTGAAATATTGATGATTATTTAAGCTCTTACAGAGTATTCATGTTATATTAATTGTGTTGAACCTGTTGCGATGTGATCTTTTTTCAGTAGCAATGATATATTAAGTAGCCTACATCACAGACAATAGGCCTATTAGATACTTCTTAAATTTGAATTGGCAAAATCACATGACAGAACTTTTATCATATGGCAGTCAGCAATTGCACAGTGACATCCAAGGTGTTAGCACATCAATTGTGCAAGGTCAGAGGCCATGCTTTGTCCTCCAGCACAGTTCGATGTTGTCTGCTTAACAGAGGACTGGTTGCTCGCAGTCCATTACTGAAAATGCCTTTGACCACAGATGTCTTAGTCTGCAATGGTGTCTCGAACATAGATATTGGCGTGCTGATTGGCAACATGTCATGTTTTCTGATAAGCATGATTCAACTTGATGTATCATGTTGGTAGCATAGGCGTTCAAATACATCGTGGTGAACGCCAGCTTGCAGTATGTATTTTGGAGGGTCATACTAGCCCAACATCAGATGTCATGGTTTGGGGTGCCATTGGGCTCAATCCGTGATCTCGCCTGATACAAATTCAGGGAACCTTCAACAGCCAGTGGTATTTCAAGGATGTTTTAGAGCAGAGGTGATACCCTTCCTTCAGAGTTGTCCTGAAGATATATTCCAGCAGGACAGTGCCCATTCACATATAGCCTGGAAAGTCCAACACCTCTTCCATGTATGGCATACTGCTTCTTCCCTGCCCTGCACTTTCGCCCAATATATGCCCAATAGAACATGTCTGGGATATTGTAGGTAAACAACTGACCTGTCAAGTGCCTCCACCATCCACCACAGTAAACTCTGGACTCGCATAGAAGTAGCCTAGCAGGCTGTTCCCCAAGAAGATATCAAAATCTCTTCTATTCAATGGGCCACACAATATAGAATCTGCTATTGCAGATTGAAGTGGCTGCACAATACTGAATTTTGAAGCGACAAATTCTTGTATAGCTCTGCAAATGTAATCAGTTATCTACTATAACATGAGTAATCTGTGACATAAATTTCATTTGAATAGTGTGATTCTTCCTTGGAGTTCAATTTTCACACACAGCAATGTATATTTTTTTTTTACTTTACGGAGGGTTGATTCACGTTTATTTGGTCAATTTAAAGGGCACGTGCTATCACACACATGAATGTGATGCAGCATTGTTGCATTCGAATCAGAGGTCATAAGCCTGTAGCTGATTATCTGGTAGCTGGAATTGCATTCTAAATATTCCACCAAACATCCCAAATTGTTTGCAGGGGTACATAGTTGCCCTTTCCGATGCTAAATATGCCGCTTCAAAAATTGTGGACATGTGCAAATGCCGAAATTTTCATGTTTGTAAGTCCACCGTCAACCGGGTAACAGCAGAAAGTTGTATGAAGTCCATCAGCCAAGAGCGGGTATAAGCCACATTCCCGAAAATAACATCCATGACTGGCAGCAATTCCTAATGTTATTAAAAAAGTGATGGGTATGATTGTTGGCGAGAACCCTAGCACCCGAAAACTGTTGCCCTTGTAGGAGTTCCTCAGCTAATGGTTGCACGAATAATTAGGCATGATCTGCAATTAGAAAAGCATCATAGAGCTCGCGTTCATCGCCTACTTCCTCGACATGTTGCTGAAAGGAAGACCAACTGAAGTAAAATGGAAGTATGTCACTACTTTGGATGAGGTATGGATCTATCTTAGTGATACGAAGGAGTCAAGGGCAAAATTTTATCGCTCTTTTGATGCCAAAGGACGATCTGAGTGGTACCGTGAATGCTAAGAAAACTTGTCGAGAGGATTCATGATTGTTGCGGATTACAGCTACAGAAGAAAGTTGCTGCTGAGGAAGGTACCTGCAAAGGTCAAAATTAATGCTGCCTTTTAGTGAGAGCATGTCCTGGAACCCTTGTATCGTGACAGTTTTCCAACATTGTATGGAAGCGACAAAAGGAAAGTGTGGATTCATCAGGACAAGGCGTCGAGCCATACAACTAGAGCGACCCAGCTGTACATTGCGAATACGACAACTGAAACTGGAATACGAGCAATCCCATACACTTTGATTCCTGTAAAATCCCCCATGCATATCCAATGGACTTCTGTGGGTTTGGATTACTTAAACGGGCTCTGGGAACAAGATGACAGAAAACAGTAGAAGGGCTTTGGAAAGCTTGCAAAGAGGGGTGGAACAAGATCCCCCTCTTCTACCTCCAATGCAGCCTTCTTCAATGAAACTGCGATGCAGAGCCATTGCCAGAATGCAGGGGCACCCACTGAACACAACCGGTGGTGGAGAAAAGATTTCTGCTAAGTCTATGACGTGATCAAAATCAACCAAATAAACATGAATGAACCCTCCGTAATGCCTGTTAAAATATGCACTTTTAAATATTTGATTATGATAATTTTTGACTTAATGCTTTTGAAATTTGAATTGATGAAAATTGAATATTATTATCAATAAAAATTCAAATAATAATAAAAGAATACAATGCAACTAGTAGATCTTGTTGCTTAAGTGTTATCTGTATTCATATGAGGCCTGAATTAGATTCAATTTGAAAATAGAGTTGGAACTTTTTCCCATTTATTTCTCCTCACATGTATCTTATGAGCTCTTTTACTCAGTTACAGATGAATAAGTATCACCTGGCCTCTAGTTAGTTACATGTACATGGATAATGTGAGCCTACGTCTCACATGCTGCCAGTATTTAACCTTTAAATGTATAAAAAAATTACTAGAATTAGCCAAATAATTTAGCTAATATTGATAATTCAGATGGCTGAATTCAGATGGCTAATTCAGATGGTCTATGGTTTTTATGTTGATATTTAAACATTACAGATTTCTGTTCGTTACTGTTTGAATTTTATACAATTTTAAAATTAATGCAGTGTTTGAATGCTAAATGTACCAAGATTTTTAAATGTTTCATCAAAAATTTCTTTCAAAATAATTAGTACCCGCACTGTAGTTCCCACTGCAAACTGGCTCAGCCTGATGAACTACAGTAAGGCTCTACAACATTCACTGCTGACCACAGCACAACTCCCTTCACCTGTTTCACCATTCTCTGCAGATGCCAATGCAGATTCAGATAACAGCAGCAGTAAGACGGCAGACAGTGATGAATGCAAAAGCGGAGAATCATTTGACAATCAACAACAGTCTGTCAGTGATGATGACAGCACCTGTATTCGACTGCAGGCCTGTACTATGGACTGTGAAAACATCGGAATGTCTTCATCCAAGACTAAAGAAGGTCATAATCTTCACTTTGGCTGCCTTCAAATGGAATGTGATCCCATTGTGCAACAATTTGATGCTTCAAGTGAACCCATGTCCATAGGTGACAAACAGAAAACTAATTCATTTTCTGAATCTAAAAGTGCAGCTTGTCATTTATCATATAATAACACCTGTGAAAATATAGTTTCTGTAATGGAATATGAAGCTCATCTGTCAAATAATACATCCTAAAATCTTGATTTTAAAAGATTTTTAAAAGATTTCACAAAGAAAATAATAAACGCTTATATTGATAGAATGTGCAGTGATATAAATAATGTTCTTCAATCTAAATTTTATAATAGAAAATGACTAACTATATTTTTTTAATATTAATAGATTGCTGTACTCTATTACCTTTTTTTTTCTAAGACTATATTTTTTAAAAAGAAGACCAATATACTAATGTTCTAGTAGTTCAGAAATTTCCAAAATGATAATTTAAAGAATAAACTGTCTGCAGCAGTAATGCTCGGAGGCAAATTTACAGTAGGCAGACTAAGCAGCTGCCTTGGACTCCTAACTGCAGAAGTGCTGGACTGGCAGGAAGGGCCTCATCTGTCCGTTTGCTTGAGTCTCCAGGACCTTAAAGCTGCTACTGAAATCATTGAAATCAGTCTTCATTTTTGACTTACAGTGATTCAGTCAGTTTTCAAGCACATTTGAAACAAAAATAAGAATACTACTTCATTTTTTAAAGATTACCTGAATTAATCTAAATATAACAAAGGAAGATAATAAGCACAAAATCAGGTGCATTCAAGTGAAATTTTACTGAGCAACTCATTTAGTGACAATTTTTTGCGTTTAGTAAATGCCAAATAGATAATGTTATTTAAGATATGAACTACATAAATGGATGAAATGTATTTATTACGAATCATTGTAAACAGTAATCAAAATATGAACTTTGCTGGAATTTTTGAACAAAAACAAAAAGGTAATATACGCAATCCTTCTGCAGACATTGTTAGAGCAAGGAAAAGAAAAAGAAAATCATCAAAAAACTTGCCTGTATTATTGCTTTTCATAAATCATGTAAAATAGCACTTCCAAGAATTAAATATTTAACATTATATAATTCTATTTATATCTCTTGGTCATCACTGCCATATGCTATACCTAATTCTTACAAAATTCCATTGCTCAACTTTGTCTAGTGATTGAAATGAAGCTACAGACAGATAAGCTTTATATTAGAATAAACACTTTTTTTGAAGTTTCGTAAGATCAGAGTAAAAAACAAAATAACCTGAAGCCTAAGGTATATGAAGAATAACTACAGGCTTCTCAGATATGCATATTTAGCCTTATATTTATACTATCTGCACAGTCCTTCATAATGTATCAGTGCAACATTGTCATGTCATGCCCCATACACATGACTTCATCCTCGAGAATTGAAGAAACAAGTCGATTTTCTGCTTGTACATCTCATTTCTTCAATCTCAGTTTTTAAGAAATCAGCACTAACTTGTTTCAACCAGTTGCTATGTTTATTTCATGTTATTTCTTCTCATGGTTTATCCTGTGTTTTGCTGTTAATGTACTTATCTTTGAAGTTATCATAAAATATAGTTAACTTTCTTTAATGTAAAAAAAAAAATGATGAAAGGGAATATGCACATGTATGAATAGAAAAGAATTATTCTCATGACTTTGAAGCTCATATAAAATAAGAAATATTAAGTATTTTGATTGAAGTTAAGTCAAATTTTGGAAAGATTTCCAAATAACAAAGAGATGCATCTTAATTGCTGACTATAACATTCTTGATAAATTATTAATATACTAAATAGTATTATTAGAAAAACCATGGCTTTAGAGTAAGGTAAACCTAATATCATTTTGCATGATTCTTACTATTCTATTTGCTTTCAAAACCTTAAAATGTAAGCATTTTTTTTTTTAATTTTGAAAAGTTTATGAGTTTTTGGTAAAGTTTTTTTTTTGATATTCAAAAAGTCCTTTAACTATTAATTTCTATAAATTTTCATTAACATTTACTTGCTATTAACATTTTCAATACGTAATAATAATAAGGTTTTAATACATGTTTAAGGTTTTATTTAAGTTTTAATAAGATTTATTTATATTATGCATCCAAGTCTTTAACTGATGTTAACATGAATCGTCTTTGTGCTCATGTAGCATTAAGCATGTGCAAGTTCAGAAACAAAAACTTACTGTTTTATTGACAGTAAGTTTTAATTCAGTTTGCACAATTCAAATATGCTGGTCTTAATATAAAATGTATGAAAGTTCTTAATTTGTAACATACAATGATCCTAAATTCTTGCAATTAGTATTAAAGATGTATTAATCCAGACGTTTCCATTTGCAATCAAACATTCACCTTTCCCTTGAATACTACCTCCTATGGAATATCCCGGGTAATGATTATTTGGCAAAACAGCTCTTTATTATCTGAAGGCATAGACTTTGCATCAGATTAAAAAAATAAATAAGAAAAAGTACTCACTTTCCTACAATAAAAGTTTGAATCTATTAAGTGAACAATATCCAAAGCAGTAATGTGCAACAATAATGAAGAACACAAAAATATTATGTGATAATGATCTTTTTTTTTTAAGTATGCATCATATTGACTAACAATTTATATGACTCGGTGCAGTCCAATAAAAAAATCAGAATTTTATTATAGAATAAATGCTTATTAAGACAGATCAGAGTACTTACATTAAGACGTGATTGATTAAATTAATATTTTTTATTTTGTATCTTTTGCTTTATCATTTTATATTTTGTTGTTGTTTTTTCTAATATTTAAACATTTTTTTTTAAGTTTTAAAAAGATTATTCAAAATAAAAATAGCGTATTGATATCTCAAATTTCTGAATTTCAAAATCTTTATAAAAGTATTACGGCTTAATATTTTTGCTGCTTTTATTTAGGAATAGTGAGATTTAGTTTTTGCAATTAATATTCAAACATTAATTTAGATTGATGTAGTCCTAATGTGACTGTGGGCGAAGTTACTACAAATGAGACTCTGGGGTATTTCCCACATCATAACAGAGAGATATACGAGGCTTTTTGCATCCTATTGTTCAGGAATCATCTTCAGGTCAGGAAGGCATAGAAACACCTTCCCTCCTCTTTCTCTCAGACCTGAAGACGATTCCTGAACAATAGGATGTCTCGTCTATCTCTCTTTTATGATGTGAGAAATACCACAAAGTCTCGTTTGCATTATTTGAGATCGGTGTTACAAATTTGTAGCAAGGTAATAATTGAATAGCTGACATGTACATTAATTTGAATTTGCTCTTCTTTTTTTTTAATAATGTAAAAAATAAAAGAAAAAAAAGTTGAATTGTTCTTCGTAATGCAGCGATTTGCATTATCTTGCTGAATTAATATAAAACTGTTACTTTTAAAACAAAATGATTTTGAAACACTTTGCCATTAACATATCCCAGCAATTCTGTGAATTTTATCCAAAATTTCTGTTATTTTTCTTGTACTCTTTTCAACAATGAGAGAAATAAACATGCAGAAAATTCAATTTCAGGCTGTTTCATTTACATTAGCTTCAGTTAAGGGAAGTTATTGCTTCAGAATGAAATAATTCATTAAAATATACAAATTTAATGTAAAGCAAATAATTTGTCTACTGATGAAATTCAGAAATGAAGCTGAACTTGCTCCTTTAAGAATTAGAAAAGGAATTTAAAATGTAAGAAAACAAAAACAAAAAAAAAACAAACAAACTTGGAAATCCACCTATTAGCATACGTGAGATACTACAAATTCCGTTTGTACTGTATGATTGAATGCATGATTGAAAGAAGACTATAATCAGCACTGAAATGTACTAGGAGCAACTAGTACATTTCTCCTAGTTTTTCTCCCTCACTTATAAAATTTTTTATATTTTTATTATAAAAACAAAAGAAAGTAAAAACCAAATCAATATGCATGTCAGTCTATTCAACAGTGAACTGAAGAATATTACAAAGAATTAGATATTTTTTGCATTGTTTTATTTTATCACAACATACAACTTACAAAGAGAAGATAAAACATCAATTCTAAATAATTAGAAAATAAATTGTTAACTTTTGAATATACTTTAGAATAAGAAACAAAGATCAGAGCTGTCTTTACAAAGCTGAAAATGACATTTTTTATCTTGTAAGAAATATTTAAGAGAACTCTCACATTACTAAAAATATTTAATAAATATTACATATTGATGTACATAGTTATGTGCACAGATCCTTAAATTAAACGTAGGAAATGCTTTATTAAATTTTTTATACTGATTTGTGTGTTCTCTTATATATTTCTCAGAATTGAACCCTACACACATTAAAATAATCTAATATTTATATAGTAGTAGATCTTTGGTTTCCTTATGTATTTTTTTTACTTGTTATATAATTTTATTTAAGATTTCATAAATATCTATGAGCAGTTGAGCATAAATGTAACAATATTAGTTAATTTTAACATAATAGTTACTTTGTATTCAATTTTTATACATAAAAGTGTCACTTATAATTATTGTAAATAGAATAGCAATTCACTAGTGTTGGCTTTAAAATAAATTTCATCATGTATTGTTTGATTGTGATTTCTTGCAGTTTTACATTTTTTTAGGCTAAATAGAATTTAATATATTATTAATTTTACATTAAAAGAAATAAAAATCTGATAACTACTTTAATAGAAAAAAAAATTAATTCCTAAAACTAGCTATAGTACACCTACTAACTTAACTACTAATGTAATTAATTTTTCTAATTGCTACCATGAAATTTATTAACTTGAATTCAACATAATTTTACGTATTTCCTTTTAGTTTTTATTTTGAAATACTAAAGATTATTTACATGGAACCATAAGCCAAGATGTTCTCTTTTTTTGAGAAAACTAACAAAGATGATTTTGTTCAAATGTGGATTCATGGATTATAAAAAAAAAAGGATTAATGTAACAATAAAATTAACATTAAGAATAATTTCTAATTATTATTTATTTCTGAAATTAACATCTTCATTCTCAGTGCACAAATATATTTTGGCAAATTGAATAATACAACAAACTCGAGAAATATTCTGCAATTCAGTATGAACAGTTGATTTTATATTTATCAATGAATTTACTTTGATTTAAGTGGTATCAATATATTCTTATATAGATAGAAGTATAAGTATTGGCTTTTTGCTTTGTTACATTATGCCAATAATGAACTACACTAAAAACTCGTTTATCCGAATTTGATAGGACCGGGCCCGTTTCGGATAATCCAGAATAAATTGTATTAAACATGTACTGTACAATAAACATTACAGTGAATATGACAAAATAAACTACAAAACGGCACCGCACTGTAAATTATAGGTTCTACAGCACTGGAACAGTCCTTTTGAAACAGTCCAAGATATACAGAGGTTACTGTTGTAAAGGTATAACCATTTTTGAACCTTTTTCAATATTGATACACTACACTGAAAATACTAATAGTAATTACAGTTACATAATTGCTTGTGTACGCTATTAAATATTGATTATAGCAATGGAAAATGTTTTTGGTGTATTTTTAAAATATGCTAAAAGTCATATTGGATAAATCAGATTTTCGGATAAACAAGTTTTTAGTGTATGCCTGTATAATGAATTGACCTTTCCAAAATATATAGCTTGGTTGTAATCGTATTTTCAATTTTTACTCAAAGCTTTTTTAAAATTTTATGAGAAGTAATCACTGAAGTTTAAGCATCTGAAGGAATTATAGACATTATTTCTTTAACATTGAAGACCTTTAATGATAGACTTAATATTGAATAAGTCAAACTCAAAATCTATTTTATTTACTCGTCTTTATTATTAATACAAGGAATCGATATCCCTTTAGAAGGTAATTCAGTATTTCTGTATAATAAAAGTTTCAACTTATCATTTTTTTAAAAATTTTATAAATAGTTTATTACGTAACTTAAACTTGCTGAAATTATTTAGCTAATTATTTATAAGCCTAAAAACAAAATCAATATATGTTAATGAAAACTGTTTGTATTTTTTTATTTTTGCTTTGGGGCAAATGAAGAAATTAGGATGGTTATGTAGTCAATACTACTTAGAAGATATTCATTTTGAATTTCATATTAAAAATTATATTATGTAACATATATTCAACAAATGAAAGCCAGTGAATTGGGTGTGGCTTTAAACTGTATAATTTCCTGATACGTCTTATGACATTTACCTTTGCATTTCCACATGAATGATGTTATGAAATTAAGCAAAATTAGCACTAAAAATTGTTTTACTGTACAATTAAAAAGAAAGTAAATGAACACACACACACATATATACGAATATACCAGTTGATTCATAAAGTACTGGAAAGTACTGGTGGTTTTCACAGCCCCATATCTTTTAAACTACTACTCATAAAAATCTGAAACTTTTTATATAAAATTGTCAAATTTATAAGAGTTATATTTTCATGTTATTATTTATTCATTATTATTGAAATTCATTTTATTTGCGTTCAATATATATCAATATATATAAACACCCCCAATAAATCGAAATTATTATCCAAAAAAAATTACTTGACTGTCTCCCAAAAGTCATTTGTCAGAATGCATTTCAAAACAGTTTTTTTTTTTTTTAAATTAAACAAAGGAATTAATGACAAAAG
>JAFIDM010010028.1:65702702-65741020 GCA_023159025.1 Thereuonema tuberculata | reverse complement strand
TAATATTTTCTTATTTTTTTGTCTTTTTCATATTTCTTTTTCCTACTTAACAACTACACTGTTTCAGAGGGTATCTCAAGATCAAGAACCATTTATGAAATAATAATTAAAATCAAAATATTTAAAGAAATTTAAATCATAATTAAGACGGCTTTAATAATATTTGATTCCATTTTAAGGCATCTTTGGACTTTTATTTTTACACGTTCTGACACAATAAGAAAACATTCATTTAATTCTCCATTATTTAATCAGACGTTAATGCCTTCCTACAATTTTAAATTATGAAATTTAAAAGCTGGAGTCAGGGTTGTAGGGTTTCTAACTGATTCTACACTGCTGACTCAAATACTACTCTAACTCCACAGTCCTGGTATAAAATACATAAATACTTTTTGATGACCTGGCAGTTGCAATTTACTGCAGCTCAAACAAATCCACAAACACTATTTCCTGTTCAACTCCTTCCCCAAACCCATGTGTTTTTTGTCATCCTCATTTTTGTGTTGTCCCATGTTTTATTCTCCTGAAGATGGTGTGTGCAAAGCATTCCAAAACTGTCTGAAATTTCTCCCCACATCTTGTATGCCATTTCCCTTGCACATCCTTATTTAATTATTTTCTTTATTAAGAATCATTTCCCATTCTTAGAGTAATAACGAACTTCAATTGTTAGTTAAACTTTCATTAATTGTAATTGATCAATTTCATATAAAACCTGTAACTTCAAACTAGGAAACTTTGTTACTCAATCTAGAATAGATTCAACATTAAAGTTTCCTATTTTGCTTAAATTTCTTTTAAACTGCATGATGTAGCTTACCATCATACTTGACTACATCAAAGGCAGTGCATATCCGTGTAATTGTCTTACGAAGCCTCTTTGATCCTGGCTGGGTGCTATTTTTGAAGTAGTCTTCCAAGGAGTCGCATAATGGTTTCGCCAGTACCGTTCCTGTCACTATAAAAAATAAATAAGGATAAAAAATTTCAGTTTTCTTATAAGTTTGTATTAAATTATACATAAGAACAGTACTTTACAATAAAAAAGACTTTCTATTGATAAATAAAACAAATAATGCAGTTTACTTATAAAAGTCCTTCTTGAATATTTAATTAACTGATTGGATGACTTATTGAAAGCCATTATTTGAGCTTTAAATGTGAAATTTAAAAAAGAATCTGCTCCATTTTTAAGAAAGATTTGTTTATTAATGCTCAAGTTAGGGATTACAGATATTTTAACTAAATGCTAGATTAATAATCCGATTCACACTTGAGTGAAAAGATAATGTTGTAATAAAACTCCTCCCTGCCTTTTTCAAAAGAAAGAAATAACAGCAATTAGTTTTGCTTTAAAAGCTTTTTAGTAATAGTAAGGAAATATTTTTCTAGAATCCTTGCATTGGGTTGAATTTTATTATCAGCATTTATTTGTAACTTTCCTAAATACTTACTCATTAATAATAAATGCCATCCTTATAAAATAGCCTATAAATAGTTAACGGTTTCTTATTCCTACCTTAGGTTAATTTATTACAAAACTAGCTTTTTTGCCATTTACCAACTACATATTTTGAAAAACTATAAAAATAACTAAAGGTGTTCAAAGTCTAAAAGAAACATACTTTTTTTTTTTTAAATTTCTTATTTGTTAATTTTTTGCCCATGAAATCTATTTCAATATTTTTATCCCAGTATTTCAGCTTCGATTACTAAAAAAAAAAAATATCAATTATATTTCCAAATAATAAACAGTAGGGACCCACTTTACTAAGTATTGTTCCTAATGCTTTTCAACTGTACCAAGGATAAAATGCTTTTGTTTTTTTTTTTTTGTTTATTCGACGCTTTTCAGTACGATGCTGTGAGGAACTCATCAACTGAGACATGTGCTTATTTCATTTCAACTCATAGTCTGTTTACATCGTGTGCGGTGAACCTCTTCTGTTTGTTTTTTCTTATATAAGCACAAGCAAATGATAAAAGGGTGTGCTTTGCTTTTTGGCAGGAGTTTGGTTCCTAACCTGCTGTATTAGTGGGGCCATACTGCAATAGTAGTAATTTATCTCTTAATAAATGAAAACCAACGACTGTACATAAATAAACAAAATCATGCCTTTTGAGTTTGTCCACAGAGGGAATCGGGAACGGCCGTTTCGTCTTTATTGTGGACTCATTAGTCCGATCCATCCTCCCTAATTTTATTTTGAACTCAAAGGCATCATTTTGTTTATTTATGTGCAATCATTGATTTTCATTTATTAATAAATTTCTTGTATGTTAAATTGTGTTCTTGTAAATTGTAAATTTTATCAATTTCATTGCTCTATTATTTATTTATTTATTTTTTGGTTTGATATAATGAAAAAATTTACTGTGGAAATTTACTTTATAATAAGGATGAAATTAAGGCCACCACAGTTTGATGATTAAAAAAAAACAAGGTAGGGATAGCGATTACAGTGCTTCACAACGGCTTCTGAGTCATCTTTACTTTAGAATAGACTGCACCGGGGTGATCTAGAAAATGCGCGTGCGAGTCTCTTTGCGACTCCATGCTATCTTACCCACCCCTATTTATATGGAATAATCGTCATTCTTAACTCAGACCTTGTTAATGAACTGAATTCCTAATAATGATTTAAAAAAAAAAAAAAAACTTAAGTTGATGAGGGGATCGAACCCACAACCTTCATGTTATTAGCACGACACTAACCAACTAAGCTAACAGGCCACTTACAACATTCAACATTCAGGCCAACTACAACTGAGCTAAAAGAAGCCGTTGCGAAGCATTGTGGGATATGTGTCCATAGCTGATAAACCGGGGATATAAGAAGTCTTTCAGAAGCCTAAAAACTATGTACAAATTTAAAATTACACTAGTAATTTCGGGGTAGACTACATCCCCCTGTCAAGTGAGCTATTACAATGGTTACAGAATTCGAAGTTGGAGCCGAGGGAACATGTGACCTTGGGCTGAACCGTTGCTGCATCGGCGGAGGGGTCAGTAAGTGGCATCTGTTGAGTTCCCTTGTAGAAATGCATATGCACATTTCGAATTCTGTAACCGTTGTAATAGCACACTTGACAAGGAGAGGGGGGGTCCACCCCGAAAGTACTAGTGTAATTTTTAATTTGTACATAGTTTTTTTTTAATCATCAATGTAAGGTGGCCTTAATTTCATCCTTATTACTATTATTATTATTTTATATATATGTTAAACCTGCAAGTAAGAAATTTACTTCACGTAATAAAATATTTAAAGATAAAATTTAGTATTTCTCCAATTCTAAAAATGATGTCTTTTAGTTGCCATCTCATGAAAAGTTATATTTGCTTTCCCGTAATTTCTGCTGTATTGTTGTCATTGATTAGTAAAATATAAAGAACTCTGAAACTCAAATATCTACAAATCAAAACTTTATTCTCTGAAATAATGTTCATAAAAACAGAATGTGCATTTGTAATCATACGAATATGAAGAGCATTGAACAAAATCCCAATCCTAAGTAATTTTTCAAAATACAAATCTCTATGTAACCTACTTGATTGTCTCCTGAACTTTTATCTTATTTGCATGTCTTTGCCTAATTTCCTAAGGAAGTCAGTACCCATGTAATTGGAAATCTGCCTGATTTGTCATCAACTGGTTGTCACCATTTTCATGTCTTAATTCTTTTAATAATTTGAGTAAGCTACAAACTTCTTCATTCTAGAAGCATCAGGAGTTTCAGATCTTTTAAGGTATCATAGGTGATACACTATGATGAGAGGTGAAACCTCAAAACATTTGTCCTGGGATGATTAAAACTCCTGGTGCTTCTAGGATAAAGAAGCACCAAAGAAATTCATAGTCGATTTGGTAAGTCATCAAGAAGTGAAACTGGCTGAAAATTAATATCTATGATGGTATGTCCCTCACCCAAAATAACTTTTAAATTCAATGAATGATCTTCTTGAAACATGGTAAGCATATTTATGGATAACAACTATCTTACTTTCTCTTGAAATTTTTATGGAAACCATCCATATACGCATATGAAAGTGACAGAACTTACTATAGAGTTATAAGGGGAACAGGTAATTAAAACTCACTAGTGGCAACAATAAGTTTTAAGTAATGTTCAGGAAGCATAACAGTTGTGTACATGGTAATCTATTTTTTTATTTTGATCTCTTTTAAAATTAATTGATTTAGGCAACTTAACACAGAATATGTAGATTTAGTCAAATTTTCAATAAAGAATTTGTAATAATTTCAGATTTTCTTTTGTATTTATTGGGTATTAAAATTTATAAAATACAAAGCTTTTCTTTTGTAGTTTTCATGAAAAACTAAAACACAATGCAACATTTTAAGAAGAATAGGCTTTAAGCTCTTTCAGGAACCTCTTTTATCGAAGCCTTCTGATAATAATGATCATATGGTAGTTGGAGAAAATTGTGAAACTAACACTTATAATTATAACTCATATTTTTATCAACATTGCAGAAGCTAGAGTTAATGATCACGATCATTCATTTGCAAGACTAAGTCCATCAGAAATGCTGCATTATTCCTGTATTTTTTCAACAGTTGACTTGCCATACATCATTTAAACATGTATACGAAGTGCTATACATGAAAATCATTGCATTTCATTGGTAATATTTTTACAAACAAAAACACGATCCTCTATTTCAAATGGAGAATTATGGACTTCGATTGTATTCTCTTTTAAAACAAAAAGTCATCTAAAAAAATATTAACTAAGTAAAGTTTATAAGTTTACATTAAACTTAGAACAACAGTTTTTTATTATGTAAGTGTGACAATGTTAAAAAACACAAATGATACACAACACACAATTTCACCTTTTCTTTTTTTAAAAAGCCATAGAATTACCTAAAACATATATTTTAGAATTCTTGAAAGAAATTTCATTGAAAATGAAAAAGGAATTCCAGAACATCTACTTTAGATAAATGTATGACAATCTCTACAAAAAAAGTAAATAAAAAAATTACATTTCATTGTGTGTCACTTGTATTTTTTAAAATGCTCTTAATGAAATATTTATGACAAAATTTGTATTAAAAAATAAGTTTTATTAAACAGTATCAACAAAATCAATCATGTGAACTTCATAGTAAGAATCTGTATTTAGTTATCTTAAAATATGTTAGGTAATTTCAGGATAAATGATATTGTGCCTGCAGCAAAATAAGTCTTTTTTTTTTTTTTAACCAAGTTTTCTGTTTCTACTTTAAAATAAAATTACTGCCATTTTCAATACTTTACCACAAAGTGGAAATTATCCAATTTTTATTATTTTCCTAACCAATTGGAGAGTTATTTTTCAATATAAATTCAATAAGAATGCTTAAATTTGGTAAAAAAAAAATTGGAACTATTTATTACAATTTTTTTGAATAAATAAACATAGTTAAGTATTTATTAATATGTTCCAATGCATAAAGAATATAAATATAAAAATAAACTTTTTCATATTAAACATATCACATTTACAAAACAATGGCCGAATAATCCAAGGTTAGCAGATACTTGAGACGAGCATACCTAAGATCCTGAGTGAGGATGGATGGATTACATTCAAAATTGTCTATGTATACATATAATTTGTATTGTATTTTATTTGGCAATTCTAATGTAAATGTAACATAGATTTCAATGTTATATTAATTTGTACATTAGCATGAACATTTGGAAACATTCATTATTTGGATTGGATGGGTAAGATGCGAGTCTTGTAAAAATTCATAGCAAGATACATCATTCAATAGTAAGATTCACAGTAACATTGTTGTCTGTTATATTTGACATGCTGCTGCAGTAATGGCGGATCATATAGTTTTCTGTATCTGGAAGTTGTGGAGGAAGAGGGTAGCAAAGTAAGCCATAAGTCTAAACATGTGAGTATGTACATATGTTACATTATTATTATTTTTTTATATGATATGCCCAAATAAAGAATTGACATTAATCTTATTTTTTAATACTAAGCCATTGTGTTTAAAAGAAACTGTTATGTCTTATGTCCTGGATGAATTATTCTTTTTATTTTCATTTGAAAATCATAACTGCAATTTTTTTTTTGTTGGTTGAGGACAAAAAACAATATCAACACCATAACTTCATTAGAAGAAAAATAAAGTAATTGAATGAATTAGGCCTATTACTTTACTCTCTAACATTTATATATATAAACAAAAACAAAAAAAACAACAAAAAATAATTATAATTTGGTTCTAATTCAAATTGCTAATCACTGTCAAATAATTCTCAGAGATCAATTAGTATGATTTCATTGTTCTTAAAAGTTTAAAAGAAAAACAAATACTGAATTTTACTATTTGACTTCACAAGAAAATATGCTCACTTTGGAAAAAATATAATTTTAAAAATACCTTTTTTTCAAAAAATCACTATATTCTTTCAAAGTTATCATATTTCATCCAAACTGATGAAACACATGCTTATTTCTTTTTAATTACACATTAGTCATGATTTCTCCTAATCACTTAATATCATCATCATAAAGCAACTGTTCCAGTTCGACAGATGCCTTTCGCTTTTGGGAAGAGGAAGAGGATTTAGTTTTAAATTGGTCGGCAGTCTTCTTTCGTAATGTATCAACAGTGTCGTCTGCTTCAGCCCATTCAAGCACCAAACGACGTCCATACAAATGTGTGCTTGCACTCAGAGCTTCAAAAGCTCTCTTCGCTTCCTGGCGACTGACAAAATCTACAAAACCGAAACCTCTGTGACCTCCTCCGTTTGTCTTACGTGGCAAACGAACAAATTTCAACTCTCCAAATGTCTGAAACAATTCTTGCACTTCTTTCGCTTTAGCTTGAAAGGGAATGTTCCTGATTAATATTTTACTTGATTTCTGCTTTGTCACTTTTTGCTTTTTCTTTTTCATTGCAGGATCTGATGTACTAAGGTTGCGATGGGAAAGTTTTAGTTCTAAAGAATGCCCTTCTAACTGTGAATGTTGCATTTCTTTTAAAGCTTTCTGTGCTGCTGCCTTTTGTTTGAACTGAATAAAACCAAAACCCATTGACAGCAGTTTTCCAGGGTTTTTCATATCTTTCTTCTTGGAAATGGAGACGGAATGGATTTCACCACATTTTTCAAAATGCTTTTGGAGAACTGATTCAGTTGTATCGAAGTTTAAGTTTTTAACAAAAACTGTGGTGTCTGATTCTGGGTCCTCATCGTTTTCATCTTCTAATGCTTCTTCATTATTTTTTTCTTGTTCTTTTGGTTCATCAGCTTCTTTCATTGCTGAAGGAGCAACAAAAGCTCCGGTTGGTGCCCATTCCAAATACAGTGGTGTGCTGTGGAATTTACTGTAAGCTAGGTTTTTAAAAGCATTTCTTGCTTCAGATGGTTCTACGAATTCAACGAGTGCTGTTATCCCACTGGGTGGTAAAACAACACGGCCCAATTCACCGAAAGGGCAGAAAAGCGTTTCCAATTCTTTAGCAGTTGTTTTCGCTGGGAGGTTTTTAACTAAGAACACAGTTTTACTTCTTTTATCTGTGGGTTGTCCAAATACATCTAAACACACACCATTTTGAAGTAAAAAGTCCTTTGTTTCTTTAATTAATTGGGTTTCTCCCAGAGCAACACGTACCGCTGCGCTTCGATTTGATTCAGGGTTTAAAATGTCCTGTTTTGAGGTATGATAACGTTCTGCCATTGCATCAACGACAGCATTCGTCCCCAAAAACAGTGTATTCCAATTATAAGAATTGCTGCTTAAGTTCTTCTCTTTCTGTGATTTCTTATTTTTGTACGATTGTCCTTCAGCTTCCTCTGTGTTCTTGGTTTTTCCTGGAAGCACGTGAAGCAATCTGCCCTGGAATACAGTCCCATCTAGTTCTGTCAATGCTTTGACGGCATGTTCTGGAATCATAAAAGTTACAAAGGCAAAGCCTTTCACCTTTCGCGTGAAACGATCAATGGGAAGATTAATTTCAGTCATGGGACCATATTTGCTGAATAACTTTTCTAAATCATCCTCAGTTACACTGTAACAAAGATTTCTAATAAATAACTGACCAGACTCTGCTACTTTCTCATCTTTTTCTAAATCCTCTGCGTGCTGCTTCCATTGGCTCCCTTTTTCATCCAAAACTTCCTCCTCTTTATCTTTAGATTTTTCCTTAAATTGCAAAACTTCAATTTTCCTACCATTTAAGTAGCTTTTATTCTTAATTAAACCTTTTTTAAAGTCTTTTTCGGTTTTGAACTGAGCATACGCTATCCCTTTAATTTTTGGTGGGAATCGAATTCGTTTTGGTTTGAGTGGCTCAAAAAACTCCCGAACTTGTTTCTTTTTGCATTTGTAGGGTAAGTTTCTAACCACAACTGTAAATGAATCATCCCTCTTCACTGCTTCTGTTTCCTCGGTATCAGAGACCTCATCGTTTTCCTTGGTCTCCTCATTTTCTTCATCTTCAGTCGTTTCGCTCTTGGAAGTAACCATTTTGGACTTCAGATAATCTAAATCAGAAATGCTTTTCTTTGGAAATTCTTCTTGTTTACCGTCAGTTTCACTGTCACTGGAGTCTTCAAATTCAACCTCCGGAATCTCCTCCTCCTCTTCTTCTGCAACAGCGTTTTCGGTGCCAACGGCGTCATTACTCCATGTCGCTTTGTTCACTTTATTTTTGTGCACTTCAAGAAAGTCAATAAATTCAGGATCATCTTTGCATTTCGAAAGTTTTTCTGAAACAATACTTTTCTTACTTTTTGTCTCTTTCTTTTCTGTTTGGATGTCTTCACTTTTCGTTTGATCCTGGACACGATCCTTGGCATGTTTGCTCCAGGATCTCGGTTTATTGGGGTCTCCCAAATTTGCACAGATCTCGACCTGTATTTTGGACGCGTCGAGATATGTTTGATTGAAATAATTAAGGGCATTTTGGGCATCTTCTTCATTCTTATACCCAACAAATGCAAACTGTCGAAATACACCATCTTTGGTATATTTCAACTGTATATCTGTAATAACACCTTTAGATCCAAACACTTTTCGCAGTTTTTCCTCCGTAATCCGCTTGGGTAAGTTCTTTATAATAACCCTCGACATTTTAAAACGCTGGAAATTATCCAAAGTCAAAATTTAAAGTTAGTTGTAATGCACTCAATCTGTTTCACTATCATCCTCGTGGTGATCGTTTGCGAGGTTACTTTCCGGAAGTCTTAACCGGAAATGACGTTACGATTAAACTGCACATCTGTAAAATATTGCCTAAATTAATTAAGTAAAAATCTTTCATACATTTAATAATGAAAAATAATTAATAGCTTTATGACATTATAGAGAGCATATTGTAATAAACTTTAATTTATTCAATTTCTGCGGAGCGGTCAATCAATTTACTTTACTTCCTGTACTAACTCCAATAACGGCCAAAAGATATTATTTATATACTTTAATGCTGTAAAAAAATGGTTGCTGTTGTTTTTCTCGAGATGATTTTTCCGTGAATTACCTTTATTATTTATTTAAAAGAAATTAGTTTTGATTATAAATCTAACCGAACACGACTGTATTTTGAAATGAGGTCAGGAATTAGACGAAATAAAAAGAGCGAGTAACACAACGCTTTATTTTTTTAAATGCGTTTTATAGGTTTAAAACTGAATTCTAAAACTTAAAAAAAGAGGAATTTGATTAATATTTATATAAATAAATATTTTAATAATTAATCGCTAATTTTTATTGATTTTTAAAATTTCCTTCCCTTTCAAAGAAAAAGAAAAAAAAAAAGAACCTTGTTGTATTTTAATAATTTAATTTTTTTTCTAATTTAACTTTAATTTTTGTATTTAATTATGCGGTATTATCGAAAAAATATTGCAAGAGGAGGAGAAATTTATACTTGCAGTGGTAGATATAGAGATCGCGATATCTCACTAACCGCATCAAATGACTCGAAAACTGTTAATCATTTGTAATAGAATATTGCTATTATCCTTCGGAATATTTTAAAATTACCCAAATTTCTGAAAGGCCTAAAAAACACGGCGCTTCCAAATTCACGCCATTAAAAATTAAAATTACTGTTGTTTAGTTCAAGCCTTTCCAACAAGTTTCTGTTGAAAAAAAAAATAAATAAATAAAAAAAAAATTAAATGTTCTAATTTTAGGAATTCTCATTTATCATATAAGAAAAAAATCTTATTTATCTTATCATAAACAATGAGTTATTGTGGTCTTCACTATTATTATTATTATTTATGAAAAATTTTCATTCATTACGAACAAAACTAGAGCAGAAACGTTCAAATTACTTCAAAAAACACATTTCACTCCACCGCATCCACCACAATAACGCTGAAATAGAACTGATAAGTTAATATACGCGGTTGTTTCCTAGAGGGAGCTTTATTTTTTTATAAGGTATGTTATGTAATAACAACAATTTCTAATTTGATAAATATTTTGAAATTGAAATTCAAAAAATAAAAAACAATGAGTTAAAACTCAATAATCACGACATCTCACAAAACTATTTACCTTAGAAATGTAATAGTTTTTCATATTAACTAATAAACATCATCTCCACAAAAATGTATTATGAAATATATTTATTAAACGAATTTTCTAAAAGTGTTTTCTTCTTTCCTTTTTCAAGTTTTTTCTAAACAATGAAATGATTTTAGAGATGTCACATATCACATACACTCTCCTGGACATAGTTAAGACAGCAATCACTTACTCATTATTAACCATATTACTTTTGAAAATCACTTACCCATGACTAACAAACTTCTAACCATTCTTCTATTTATTTAAATTTCAATTTACAATTTCAATTCTTCAAATTTTACCAATCTTTTATTATCTACACATGTTTAATAAATACATTTCATAATATATTTTTGTGGAGATGATGTTTATTTGTTAATATGACAATAAGTAGAAATGAGATAACAAAGAAATATGGACTTAAAACAGTAGTTTTTCGATTTTTTTTTTTCCCACTCATCACCAAAACGACGAGGAACAACGTTGCTTTTCTGTACATTTTATCCTACGGATTCAAATTTAGCAAAACTTGATTATTTGCAGCCACAGACATATTTTTTTTTTTTTTTTAACTGTTATTATTGCCAATGTTCTAGTATAAGTTTAGCTCGGAAATGGTTCATTCACTTCCGAATAATTTGGACGTGAAAAACTTTAATGGGAAGAATCTAAAACAGAAAGCTTGATTCTTTTACTGATTCAAAACGACCAAAAAAAAAAAAAAAGCTGTTAGAGAGCAGCACCGTAGCAAGGGTGGTGCGAGTGGTCCCCCACACCAGGCGCCGTCCAGACCCTTCGATTTTTTTTTTTGATTGTTGACTAAAGTTAAGCTGAAGGTAATGATGATTATCAACAGGAAAAGAGGTGCAGTCAAAACTACTTCGCACCAAGTAGAGTTGCTGCGGCGCTGTAGAAGCATGGAAAAGATTTTTGAAACAGTGATTGATTAAAGAATGTATCGGTGATTGATTGAATTTACGATATTTAGGATTTGATAACAGAATTAAAATATTACGAACTTATTACCTAATCTAACGTTAAGTTTTTTAGCCTATTAATGAAATATTTAGTGTTTTCAGTTAGCAGGTCAGAAAAAAAAAAAATTGTTTATGTTTTCCTTTTTTTTTAATCATGATAAAAATAATAATAATTATTACATATCAAATCTCAGTACTGTCAATTCGGAACGGTCAACGGTTGCACCGCTCAAATGCAATTGTAAACTTAAGAGTTAAATAATCATTGTTCTTCGTGCACTGTTTTTTTGTAGATTTCTTTTATTATCTCCTCATTTTTGACCGTTTAAACACTTACACCCCCAATCCATCACATTCCATTTTGGTGACATCGATGTCAGGTGTAAAACCGTCACATTATCATCTGACCGCTGTTGATAGACATTCATTCTAGTAAAAAAGACCTATATCTTTGGTTTATGTTTTTAGGCCTAAGTAATTGATCCATCTTCGCATGACAAACGCACCATAAGAGCTGTAATATGCCTCGTCAGTTTATTAGTAAGACTTTATTTTTTTCCTATAGCAATATTCTCCAATAGAAAATAAACGGATTGCGTTATTTATTTATTTATTTATTTATTTATTTATTTATTTATTTATTTATTTATTTTTAAATAATGTCAATATGTGAAACAGATTATTAAAAGTTGATTTGGATAAAATCCATGCAGTTCAAATTAATATGAACAGTGGCGGCATCTAGTGAGCATATAAAAAGTTAATTTTCGTTTTTGTATTTTCTCTGGGCGAATTAAAGATATTTCAATTTCTGAACAAGATTTTTTTCTTTTTCATTTTATGTCATTTTGCGAATCGCTGCGTGACGGATTAGGCGCTAGCAGTGAATTAAAAAAGAAACAATCTCGTATTTACAAATTCAAATCACTACACGGTGAAGTCATTAAACTGCATTTTTTTATCCATCTTTTTTAAGTATATAATTTTCTTAATATTTTTTTTTTTTTCTAATTCCTTCAAATCATTCAATTTAAGGTCATCTGCTAATTTTCCATGGTTGAATTTGAAAGCTGCAATTTTCCGCTACTTTGAGTCCAAGATTTTACCTCTCAACAAGAAGCTACTGAAAGAACTAAGAGCCAACTTTCCATATTTTTATTTTATTACTTACAGTCTTGATAGCAAGAAAAAACTCGTCGTAGTTGTAAAATTTTATTAACTAACGAATACAAGCACATCTATTTACAAATTTTCCTTTTTCTGAAAATTAATGAAATCTGCAAGTATTTTTTTTTTATGCGTCTAAATCCAATTAAAGATAATCAAATGACAAAAACCTACAGAACTTAAATGAAAGCACGAGCACATTTAAAATAGGTTTCTCGTGAGTGACAGGTATTTACGTTTTTCCATGGACATTTTCGTCACAGTCATGCGCAAACGTCTCCCTAGGGCAATACGAAGAAAATTTAAAGAACAATTATTTCTTGTCCGTAATATACACGTTAGTCTTTAAGAAGATCTATTCGGTGGTCGAAAAGTTATTAGAGGGAAATTTTTAAGAGAGATACTGTATACAGGGCCGTTTCTACCATTAGGCAAGACTAGGCGGCCGAAGGAGGGATTCCGTTTTTTTTTTTGGTTGTTAAAATAGGATTGTCGTTTTTTTTTTTTGGTTGTTGAATTGAAGATTCGGTTTTTTTTTGTTTTTGTTTTTTTCTTGTTAAAATAGGACTCTCGTTTTTTTTTGGTGGGGGCGGCATTTGAAAGAGAAGGGGGCGGCATTTTTCGCCTAGGGTGGCAGAACACCTAGAAACGGCTCTGACTGTATATACAGGTAACCTCCGAACAACACGGTACTTGAAGAACACGAGTTTCGAAGAACACGGTACTTGAAGAACACGAGTTTCGAGGAACACTGATACCTTCCCCCGAATTATACGGTTTCAAACTACACGATTTTCGAGTAATTCTTTTGAAAAAGAATAAAATACGTATATTATTTGATACAAAATTACAGTAGTTAGTATTTAGAGTAATATTCTCATCATTTACGTCAGCGATTAATTTTTGTAGTCTCGAACAACACGGTTTCAAAGAACACGGAACCAATTAATCATGTTCTTCGGGGTTACCTGTATATTCAGACACATAAATTCACACAATGATTTTGTAAGTTTAACTTTCCAAATGGAATTCACGTCTAATTTAACAAAATGAATTGGAAAGTTAATTCCGTAGCTGAATTATAATCAAGTCACGTAACTTTACAAATGTAACAAAAACTGTATCATCTATTGAGCCAATGTAACTTACATCTGTCGATATTCTATACTTTTAGAATGTGACCAAATGTTTATTAGGATGATGAGGCTTATTTAGGATGTTAACCATGTTGCCACTACTCAGTGTACTTGAATATACAGTAGTGATGAAAGACAGTATACTATTACAGAGAAAAAGTATGATTCCTCTGTCAGATAACCTCACTTGCAGGATGGTACGATGATGTCTTTCGAATTAATTGGAAAATGGAGTTAGCTTTATTTTTGAACATGTCTTTCATCGTCTTCAACAAAACCATCATTTACGAACTGTGCATAAATGACGTTTTCTTCGGTGAGTTAAGATACTGCGACGGTTTCGTTGAAACGCTACTGATTACGGTTTGTTGGTACTCAGAAATTGACGGAGGTAGAGAAATAGAACAAGAGGAGAGGAATGCCTACAGTGCCGGGTGGAGATTAACAGTTCATGGGTGGTTTTTCCGTTGGAATGCCCCTCTTGCGATCCTAGAGGCCTCTATCTAATTCAGGAGTTCACTTTTGGCAATATAGAGGATAAAGGGGCAGTCGGCCGTGTAAGGGGCCCTAAATAAAAGGGCCCCGTGTTCGTCGATGGTGGGACAAGTACCCACTTGTGTCGACATCCCCCCTCCCAAGTGTGGTGTCCCTGGCCCCCATAGCGGAGATTCCACTTCACTTTTGGCAATATAGAGGAGAAAAGGGGGGTGGGCAGTATAAGGGGCCCTAAATAAAAGGGCCCCGTGTCTGTCGGTGGTGGGACACGTAGCCACTTGTGTCGACAGCCGCCCACCCAAGTGTGGTGTCCCTGCCCCCCATAGGGGAGCGGATTTTTCACTTTTATCAATGCTAGCAAAGTAAGGGAGTTGAACGAATTTCGAATGCCGATGGATCCGTTCCATGAAGCCGCTAGCCTGACTGCCAAGTCCCGTCGAAATATCTGCGTTTTCGTGCCACCGCGTCCGGAGTCCGGGAGAGCCGGTTCTCCTGCCGCCCAAGGCCCACCGAGCGCGGCCGAGAGCCGGCCACGGCCGCCGGGAAATTTCGGTGCCCTAAATAAAAGAGTCCAGTGTAGGTGGGGGGGTGGGACACTTGGGCATTGGTGTCGACTTCCACCCACCCAAGTGTGGTGCCCCTGCCCCCCGTAAAATTGACTCTAGATCAATTTTGGCAATTTTAATGGGAAAGAGAGGTGGTCCCTATATAGGGCACTGAATACACTGTAAAACCCTGTTATTACGCTCCCGCTTATAGCACTATCCCGTTCTTTACGCTCCTTTCCTACGGTCCCTGGAATTTTCTATGTAACTCTATATACTTTTACCTTCTTATAACGCTTCAAATCCCGCTTGTAGCGCTTTTTTTATATCGGAAATTTTATATCGAAAAGAAATGTAACACTGTAAAGATTCTTTTCTTTCCCTGGTAGGAGGGAATCTTTGAACTCTTTGAAGTGCAGGTCTGTGATAGAGTAAGTTAGTGCAAAATGTCGAAGTGGAAATCCCTTTCTATAAGTGAAAAATTGCAAATTCTCCGTAAGTACGACGAGTATTCTCTACTAAGTCAGAAGGATTTCGCAGAATCTCTAGGAATTCCGTCATCCAGTCTGAGAACAATAATAAAAAATAAGAATGGAATTACCAATGCAGCGAAGGGTCGTTGCAAACGTAAAAAAGTAAAGTGTGGAAAATATGAAGATACCGATGAAATTCTAATTGAATGGATTCATCAGTCCCGTGATGCATCAGTGCCATTAAGTAACCCAATCATTCAAGAAAAGGCATGTGAAATAGCGGGCAGTGCACTAAATCTGCTCCGAAAATATATTAGTGTTGCTCCTAGTGGTGTATCAATTGATGTTAATAGTTACTTGAACCGCATTGAAAATGTCAGAATTCATATCAATAGCGCACACACACGACAAACCACAATCAAAGATTTTTTCAATAGGAAATAAGCTCATATTTGCACTATATCTATGGCAGAATCAAGTATCTTTCCCGTAAAATGGTGTCTAAATTTTTCCCCATCTCATAAATCATTTCCCGTCTATAGCGCTATCCCGCTTATTACGCTTGTAGGTCATGGTCCCTTGACCAGCGTAATAACGGGGTTTTACTGTATTTTAAAATGATTTAATTGGATACAGAAGGACAGTTGACGAACAAAGAATAATAATAAAAAAAGTGGTGAAACCGGAGATTACGTATCAGGCTGTTTTGGACTACGGTCGAGTTTTGACAAGATGGCCGCCTTGGCACTACTTTTAAGATTTTAGTTTTTCAATTAACTACGTAGTGAAAAGTAGAATGAGGTTTGCAGGTAAGCTTATTTAAAAATGGTTTTGCACTAGAAAAACTAACCCTCATCTGGCTAACTGCGATCTTGAGATAACATTATGCACCATCATGTATCCCTTCGCGGATGTATCTTTACGAAAACTGTCATTGGCAGTACCATATTCTCCGGTTTAGCCAAAAGAGCTCGCCAAAATTGAAATGAAAATTTGAAATTAAAACTTCATTCTTGATCTTGTAAGATTTAAAGAACAGTTCTGTAGAAGCACAGATTAAATAATCCTTTAAATTAAAAAAAAAGAAAAAAAAAAGAATGGTAACTAAATCAAAATAATATTAGTAAGGAGAAGTTCCAGATCTTGAGATTAAGATGATAAATCTTGTCTTGATTCTTTTTTTTGGCCCAGTAATTAACAAAATGCTCTACATGTGCTGGAATTTACCAGAATAATAACTTAAAATCATTAGTAATGATTAAAAACTGCTAACTAATCTTTTAATGTTTTAAGAACTTTTTTTTTTTGGTAAGAACTGAATGTAGTCAGAAATTAATAATAAAAGGATAATCATTTAAACCATTAGCTTAAAAGTAAAGAAGCCACTTTAACTTTTTTTTTCTTTTTATGCGCATGCGTGAACGGTCGGGTCGGTTCATAATGCATTTCAGGGGAGGATCAACGTTTGCTGGTTTCCGACTGTTTAAATTACTTCCTTTTGATTTTAACTGAAGGTTTGGCTGCTTAGTTCAATTTATTGAAAATTATTAGTAAGAATAATAATTAAATTATATTAGGAACACCTTCACTGTATAGTATCACACACCTCCAAGCGCAGTGACACTAATAGTAAAGTTTAGGATAAGTATTTGATTTATTTCGCTAAGGAAATTGTCAAAAATAATCAAATTTTCTACTTGAAAATATTTTTTGTTTAATTTAGACGAGCGAAGCGAGTCTCTCCTTTCCCAACTAGATCACATTTTGTGAACTGTTTTATTCAAAATCTACAGTAGCTAGAAATATGAAATTTTGAATGCTCACATAGAAATCCAAGTAGAAGTGCACAATCATATTTTCTATACCTAAAACTGTAAATTTTATAAGAATTATTTGTTTTTAAAAACTTGGAAAAAAACCATAAGAAAGACCATAACAAAAGCGTCATTAGTTCTGAAACCGAAACAAAAATTTGTAATTTCTAATAATCCTACAGCGTCGTAGCATTAGTCACTTTTAAATACCTTCAATTTTAACACATATATATATTTATTTTGCAAATTTTCGGGAGTGATTTTGACAGTGCATGAGTACTCAAAAATCCAGCTTATTGCTGGTGTACTATGTTTACCTAAAACTGAAACTTTTAATTATTTATTTGTATATTATTAGGTAAACTTCCATTCTAAACATTACCAATAGATTACTATAGATCGTATTTTAGACTAATTTAAGATTTTAACATTTCTTCATTTAAGATTCAGTGTTCTTTTTAATTTTTTTTAAAAAAAGAATTTGTCGAAATAACTGTATAATTTAGCTAGTTATTCAGAATTTGTTTTACAACATTGCTATCACTATTGAAGTGAAAATTTATGTTTTTAAATTTACTAAGATTCCAAAATCAAATTTTTAATTAAAAAATATGACAGGTTTGAAAGGCAATAAAAAGAGTGTTTCATATTTAAAAAGAAGGTGAAAGAGGGACAGATCCAAATATTTTTACCCTAAATAGGAGGGGCAAACTGAGAAAGTATTGTTATATTTTACTTGATTTTACGATCGCAATTCTATAATAATTTTATTCATTTACAATCATGAAGCTAAATTTCCTTTACCTAAGTAAATCATGAATTTTTATTATAACCATTAATCTTTAATAAGAAATTTAATCTCTTTTTTTTTTTTTTGATGTAGTTTTAAGAAAAGTCCAGACACACAATAATTAAAAAACATAAAAACACATTAAAATCTTAATGTTTCGATCGGACCTGCTGATCTTTTTCAAGTGAAATTCCAACAAGATACAAGCTGCTTATAACAAGAAATTTAACCAATGATAAACGAATGCAAATATGTTGTTCCCCAACGTCCTCTGGTGTCAGGAACTGCAGGAGCACGTTGGGGACAACATATTTGTATTCGTTTGTCTTGCTGTAAGCTTGTATCTTGTTGGAATTTCACTTGAAAAAGATTGGCAGGTCTGATCGAAACCTGGTCGAGATTTTAATGTGTTTTTATGTTTTAGTTATTGTGTGTCTGACTTTTTTTTAAAACTACACCATTAATCACACAGTTAAATTTCTACAACTTTTTTTCTTCTTGAAAGACGTTATTATTAACCTAGGTTTCTGAAATAGAACTTATCGAAAATTTCTCCCATAGAATTTTTTATCCCTGACTCAATCAATTCAGATGACTGCAAACCTTTTATTTATTTCTTTTACATTTTTTCTTTTACCAATGCAGCTGAAATTCTGAAAATTTAAATATGAACTTGTCAAGCATGTGGGATTTATATTTTCTTGTTTTTAATTTTCAAAATATTCTGTAATTAATTAAATTGAAATTCAAAAATTGTTAATTCTATTAAAAATCTATTTCTATAAAAAAATGCTTCAAAATAAATTTAATTTTGGAAACGAACAGCATCAAATAAATTTCCATGATATTTAGAAAGCCTGTAATGAAGACGTTTTTTATTATGATTATTTAATAGCATGTAAAAAAAAATAAAAAAAATAATCTCAAACATTTTTAAAAAAACACAATTTTTATTTTTTTTAAAAATTAACTATTCCACTAATAATAAATATTTTAAATACGAATCATCATTTTAAAAATTTTTTATCATTTCAGATTATCG
Source organism: Thereuonema tuberculata (assembly GCA_023159025.1). NCBI lineage: Eukaryota > Metazoa > Arthropoda > Chilopoda > Scutigeromorpha > Scutigeridae > Thereuonema > Thereuonema tuberculata. Next base: position 65,722,024 of record JAFIDM010010028.1, on the reverse strand, counting down.
TCAATTTTTTTAGGTTGAAAGTACCGAATAATACCTCAAAACTCCACCAAAAATTGACTGTTTTTGAATTTTAATTAAATTAAATTACAGAATATTTTAAAAATTAAAAACAAGAAAATATAAATCCCACATGCTTTACAAGTTAATATTTAAATTTTCAGAATTTTAGGTGCATTGGAAAAAGGAATATAAAAAAGAAATAAAAGGTTTACAATCGTCTGAATTGCTTGGGTCAGGACCTTAAATTACAGCTGATTAAAACTATATAATATTTCAGACATTTATACAAAGAACTTTTATATATATGAATACTTATAATATTTATTACAAAGTTGATCTTTCGTTGGCTTCAAAATTTTGTTAATCTCCTCGCATTATCGGTATCCCGTATGTTATATTCTACAATATACCACCAGAATGAGCATATTTATGGCAATTATTAATATATTAAAACAAACAAAGAAAACGAATTCATGCATCAGTGAAGACAGCACAACAATACCGACAATTCAAGAGGTTAGTGCAACATTAAAATAATCTTAAGCTTTTAATAAATTTTTAATCTTATTAAAACTTAATAACATCGCACGCAACTTTCAATTCTTAAAAAAAAAAAAAAAAAAAAAAAAAAGCCACCGTTACAAACTATTGCTTATTTTATAAATATCTAACTTCGTTATACAGGACAAATTGTGTGGATTACGTTGTTGTAATAATGTTTATCCTTAACAATAGTCTATTAAATTCTTAAACATCGAATACTGGCAAGTAAATTAGAAATAAAACAACGGAGTTCCACCGGTGTTTTAATCGATATTAATTAATCTTTTTAGCATAACCATTATTTAGTGCTTGGTCTGATATTGATAGTTTAAATAAGTAATGCAGAGTTAATTAATTTTTTTCCTTCAGAAAATGTAAAATCTGTATTGTTTATTTTGACAATAAATTTAACGTGCGTTAGAAACATTTCACAGTAAAATAAAACAAAGAACGCACATAACTAAACAAAACACAAATTCACTGGGCTAGGGGTCATTGATTTGTATGTTTTGTATATTGTTCATTTCACTGAGCTTGGTATGCTGGATGGATTGGACTGATGAGAGGCCAGTAAGCCTTGAAACAGTACTGTCTCCGATTTCCAGCACAAATATCAAAAATAGCTCAGTGAATTTGTGTTTTGTTTAGTTATGTGCGTTCTTTGTTTTATTTTACTGTATTGTTTATATTCTGCAATTATTACAACTTGAAAATAAACGTAAGGTTTGCGTTTGTGTCGTTTTCATAATTTAAAAAAAAAATTAATAAAATTAAAAAAAAAAAAACTTTCTCATTAAAGAAAGAGAGCTTTAAATTCTTTCAGAAACTTTTTGTTGGCTCTCTAACAAAGCTATAAATTAGATTAAAAATAAATAAAAAATAAAAAAAATAAAAAATTAGATTGCTAAAACTTATGATTTAATGTTTTTTTTATTGTTATAAATATTACAATAAAAATCTTTAAAGCATAAATTTAAATTTAAAATATGCGAATTTGATATCAAAGTAATCCTAGGAATCTTAAAAATAGAAACCAAAACAATAACAATAATACACGTATAAAAACTAAATTTTTTAATCACTAATTTCGAGGAGAAAAAAAGAAAAAAGAATTCTTATTTCGTCAGGTCAGTGTCAGGAACGAATATTTGCTCGGTCGTAAAACGAGTTGCTAAAAGAACGACGAATATTAAATGGATATTCATATTGGTGTAATAACTATATTGTTTGAGTAATAATGGTAATGGTTGAGTTAAGCTAAAAAGCGTTTTTAAAGAGTTAATTACCTAAAAAAAAAAAAAAAATTTTACTGATTTTTTTTGTCTGTGATTTAGAATTGCAGCCAAAAAAAAAAAACTGTCTGTAATTCTTTGGAGTTTGTCACCCTACATAACCGAAGGGAGGTGCCACAAGTAGGTCAGTGGCCTCGATTGACCTTGATCTTGAATTCGTTTCTTAAAGAGAATTGAAAAGTATCTGGGTTACTCACGGACAAAACGATTTCTCACTTTCAAATACTAATAAATTCATCAGAATAAAATGGAGGGAGAATTGGTTAATGTCATTATTGTAATTTTAAACCAAATTTCACTTCTTGAATATAGATATGTCTGTTGAAAGGCTTCAAGTGAAACTAAACAGTTTTTTATTTAATTTTTTATTTTATTGCCGTCTTTAAAGATTGCTGGATATTTAAACTGTATTAATAGTATTGTATTAATACAAATTAATAGTACCGTATTTTCTCTAATATCACGGGCTTTTTTGTAAAAAAAATAGTCAAACAAGTATGCGGGCTTTGCAGTGCTGCTTCGTTTGTCTGTACTATCGTCGTATTGTCACGTGATGACGTAATGTTAATATATTAACATTCACTTATTTTGTGGAACAGACTGGGAAATTATGAAAAATAACAGCAAACTGAAGTGGTAAAGAATGCCTTTTTGTGAAAGCTAAGAATATCGTCAGAACGCGGTTTTTATTTTGTTGTTATGTCAGGAATTGAAGTTGAGGATTTATTCTTTCAGATTAAAAAAAAAAAAAAAAAAAGTCTCACCAAAAAAAAAAAAAAAAAGAAAAAGAAGTAGAAAAAACAAAATGACATCGCTTTTTGAATTTATCGCTTGACTATTTGTATATCCCAGAAAGCTGAAATTTTAGAAATACACGTGTAATTTCTTACAAGGAAGATGCCTATTGATTTTTGCTAAAAAAAACCCGGACAAATAGACAAATGAAATTAATTGTACACATTAATAAACATTAATAAATTAACATATCCTCACACAAATTAAATATAAAATATATTTAATGCTAGCGAATTTTCAGAAAGAATTTTACATTCTTTCCTTTTTCAAGCCATAATCGTACAACAATTTCATAAACAAAATAGGAATAAACGAACGTGAAATTTGGTTAACAATAAGTAATCTAAATATACAATCAAGCTGAGCTTTATCTTCATTATAACGATGGTAACATTGATTAATTAAACATAAACATAACAATTATTACTATGTTAATTCATCAAATTTCCTAATTTTATTGGATTTTAAATTAATCATATCCATAGCTAAACTGACGAATTTTCCGCATACATCAGTGCCTTCATTCCTGTTTAAATTCTTACCTCTAAAAGAAAAGACGTAAAATTCTTTCCGAAAATTCGCTACCTTTAAATATATTTTATATATTTGATTTGTATGAGGATACGTTAATTTAATGATATGACTATTACTAGAAAAGAATTGAAAAGTAAGTATGGAACTTATAATTAATAAACACTTTTGTTTTTAAAAACAATACCACTTTTAAAAGCTATTAATCTACTACTATTCAAAAGTTAGCACTCTAACTTTATTAAAAAAACACTGAAAACGAAATTTGAAGCTTACTGCTGAAAAAAAGAAATGAAAAAAAAAGAAAAAAGAAACCCAAATAACGTTGTACTAGTTGTACACTCTGCTATCATCGCTTAGTGGGAATTGAAGAAGTCTGAAGAAATCAGTCCATCCAATTAACCCAGGGATTTCAGGGGTCATTTCTGAGGAATAGGATTCAAAAGAAATGGGTTTATGCTTTAAGTTGGACCACGAATATCCTAGGTACCAAATCTTACGGAAACCCGTTCCTCCGTTTTAGAATGATGCTAGTATAAACAGACAATATACAAGTTGAATAGTACGAGTTCGCATGCGCAGTCAACAATATCTCTTTTTTTTTATTGTCTAATGCCTTTAAAAACTGTGTCCGGCTTTAAAGAAACACATCACCTGTATTTTGGCCTTTAATTGTTGTGTATTTCCAGTTCTGTGAACGAATTCATTGTTCAGAAGTTTTGTTTGTTGTTTTATTGTTTATTTTTTCGTTATTTCTAATATTTAGCTAAACTGGAAAACTCAATCTATTTCTAGATTTTTCCCTCTATTTGTTATTGAAATTACTGTTCTTCTGAAGAAGGAAACATATCCTAGAATTAAGTTATTATGAAAGAACTTTGGGTGTAATTTCAGTGACAGTTTCCTTAATAATTACGTATTCATTATTGTTCTATTTCTGTATTCGTTTATTAATGAAATAAGTACTTTTCAAATATTGAAGGTCAGATTAGCCTGAGTTGCAGCGATTATATCAAATACAAACCCAGTCGTTTTATAAAGGAAGAAGTTTAATGATACAACGTGGCCTTAGGATTCTAATCGTATTAAACTTTTAGGATTCCACTATTGAGAACTTCTCAGATAACAATTTGAAAAGAAAAGAAAGAAAAAACACAAATTAAAACAACTGCAATTTGTCTCAGTTTCTGTGGACCATTGTTAGATGGATAACAATAGTTTTAGTGCGTCTGTTCTTTCTTTTAGATCACCGTAACAATGGCCGTTCCAGCATGGCCGAGTGGTCTGGCTTGAGGCAGATATGTCGGAATCTGGGTTCGAATCCCGGCGCGGGCTTGGATATTTCTTTCTTCTTTAGTATTTGTTCCTCTTTATAGGAGGTCTGACTGTCAACCTTAGGTTGCTTCCTGGATAATAATAACCAAACGACAGTAAAGCAACAAAAATTCCCCATCCTAGAGTGTGCCTCTATGACCAGTGATACGAAAATGGATCTGGGGACACAACAACAACCGTAACAATAAGCTTTATTTATCACTATTTATTGTTGAAGTGACTTAATAGAAAGAAAGCATACGTCAGTGTCATTGTTATCCTTTTACGAAGGACTACATAATTTGAGACACATGAAAACCAAATGATCTATTTATTACATGAGTTGGTTACAGATGGAATACTATATTTGCGTTGGCATTATTTATTGTTTATTTAGGCACATTTTAGGATCCAAGACAGATGAGATGAGAATGCGGCCAATCACAGACGAAACCAACTTCCCCCATCCAATTAAAAAAAAATAATAAGTAAACTTCAGGATCCGTTTGGGTGAGGGATTACCTTTCTCCTCTCTACCATCATCTGGGTCTATTTCAGTTCTATTGATGATGAAATGATGCTATAAGAAATTTAATTAGGATTCGGGGAATGAAAGGAGATCAAGAAAACGTCGGCAAGGTAAAGACAATACAGGCCAATGAAAATCTTAATACTTTCAGTATAGGAAACAATGTTTTATTAAAGCCATCTTCAAAATCTAAACAGATCTTCAAAATCTAAGCCATCATCGACAACCTTCATCAATTTGCTGTTCTTTTACCTTGACTAAGCCTCCGAAAGTTACAAAATTAATACATTCTCAGAGAGTTTTACGTTTTAAATAAAATTTTGTAAACAGAGCGAGAGGCCATGAACAAAAGTTGAAATTGGCCGTGATTGAAGCCCCCACCTCTGTAAATTCCTTATTGGGTGTTTATATTCATTCTTTCAATCACTGTTCCACGAAATAACATCTCAAAATTTACGTTTCCAAACTCACTTTCTTTCATTAATTGCTAATTCTAAAAAAATAATAATTAAAAAACGTTAATAACATAAATGATACCATTACAAAGTTTGAAGTGCTTGTATCAAAACTAAAAAAATTGCAATTAACTTGTAAATATGTTTACATGTTTAAATTAATGGAATTATGGGTATTACAATGATTCATCTTCCATATAGCTTCTGTTTATATTTATTAACTTTTTTTTTAATATTGAGTAATTTGTAAAGAACAAAACCTTTTCTTTTGTCAAGTACTGTTCAATATAATTTTTTTTTTTTTTTTAAATGGTTTACTCAATATTAGTATCTGTTTCCTGGAACTTCAATGTCTTCTTATAGGGGTTTGACATTATGGTAACCTTAGAGACCCGTTGTGCACCGACATTTCGGACATGAAGTTTGCACGTGATGTGCACCGTGAAACAACAACAATGGCTGGTTAATTGCTCGTTAATTCATTACTAATTCTTAGATTTTGAAAACCCTTAAACAGTTCTGAACAAAATATTAATTCCACCTTGATCTTTTAGAGGCGACTCCTAATAAACAGTAACAGTGAAAATGTGACAAGAAGGATCAAATAAGGTAATTACCCAAACTATGTAATTGTACTGAAAGAACCACAGACGAAATTCTGAAAGTTGTGAAAATGCTCGCTTTCTTTCGATGTAAGCCTTCGCTGAAAGAAAAAGCTCAATTGTTTGAATTGGATAATTTCCCGTCTAAGCACAATGACCAATGTAGGCCAATTATCCAGCTGTCCTGCAATTGAATTCTCTGGTTTTTATATGTCATTTGTGTTCATCTCTTGTTCATTCCCTTTTGGTAATCTTGTATATAAATCAACATCATCAGCTAAAGCATTCTCAGAAGTTCAAAACATCCGTTTTAGTGACGCTATGTACTCTTCTGTTTTTTATGATCCTTCTCAAAAACAGTAAACCTATCTTGAATTACAGTTGACTTATTTCAGTAATTTTGCTTCTTTATTTTTAAATATTTTGCAAATAAAATTTTTACGTTTTTAAAATATTTTCTTTAATATTTGTATTTCTTGATTTGGATTTCAAATCCGTATTAAATAACACAATATTTTATTTATTTATTTATATTAGAGCCATATTTGGTTCTGTGTCATTGTGCACAGATATCTTGTAGCTAACATTCAAATTAAGTTCTTTTAATGATTATGATTCTCGAATTTTCTTAGATTTCTTCAAAATTTTTTGAAAAACCAATATTAATGTATTATCCTTAAGTAAGGAAATGATATGATGCAACTTATGTACGGTTTACATTCACATAATGAAATACTGTTGTTCGATATCCTGATCATTACTACCCAAAGTTAGACTTCAAATTTGTTTGGGAGTATGAAATGCGTTCGTGATTTCTCCATTCTTGACCCCCTAATCAAATAACTTAGAAATAAGTTATTATTGTTTGGAATATAATATATCCTTGGCCACAGTGCTACGAATGGACATTGCCAAAGCAAAAATCAAAATGAAAGATGGAGATATTCTGACATCGAATGGTTTCAACTTGTCAGGTGAAATTTTCTTTTAATAATCGATTATTTATATTTTTGCCTACTTTACAAGAGGATAGCGAGGCTCATTAGATCAGTCAGTCTGTATATGTGTGTGTGTTTATACTTGAAATCTTTGTTTCAAATGGATTCTTATCGAAGAAATAGCAAATCCTCATAGGAATATGAACAATAGGAATATAAACAATGGATTTCCACCCTATTTCTATTTCACTGTCTTAAATTCTGTAGCTTCCATTGCTTATGGTTTGATACGATTAAAATTAATCCGCTTTAGGCGACTAAAGTAAGTAATGCCATTTATTTATTTATTTATTTTTTTTCCCTCAGAAATTAAAAAACCTGTATTGCTGGTATTCAGCAGATACTAAAAATTTGAATTGACGAAAGTAGGCTTTTTGTTTTCTTTCGTTTTCCCGATTAAAACGGAAAAAAAAAAAAACTTTTAACAATAAATACGTTTTTTTTAAGGAAATTAGATGTTAAGTTCTTTCCGATGCTTCTTGTTTTAAAGAAATTATTAACGAAGGTTTTTTTTTTCTGTATAAAGTTTCATTATACAATAAATTTGCTATTACTACTTGTTTCTGTATGTATTCAAGGTATTAATATCAGATCTTTGCGAAATACGCTAATGTGTGGTTAAAATAAATTCTTCATATAATAGTTCTGAAATATAATACGACTGAATGCAAAAATTACGAAATACCTTTAAGCTTTACAAGTTGGTTAGGGAACGATCTAATTCAGCTTTTTTCAAATTTCAACTTTCAAAATTGATTTTGTAAGGCTTATTGATTACTTTTATTGTACTTTGTGTATCTGTACCGAAATGTTATTAACTTTCTCACTGTAAAACATTAGAGATAGAATATAAGGTATATTATAGGCTACTCTACTTCTGCAATCTTCTTATTTCTTTAAAACAACAAATAAATAAAATCTTAATGTAATCATTAAAACTCTTGAAGTTAGAAACATTGTCTATTAAAATACGTCAGTATACAGGGTGGTCCTGAACTGGTTGACCAAACTTGAAGGCCCGATGCAACATGGTAAAATAGCTAAAAAGTCCTTATGAACGTGGATGCCTCTGGACTTTCTTCTCTGGGGATATCTGAAAACGCTAGTGTACGCTGTACCGGTTCAAATGTACAAACATTGCATTATCACATTGCGGATGCTGTATACAACGAGTTAGGGTACCCTGGCATGTTTGAGCGTGTCCGGCAATCCTCAAGACGACGGTGTGAGGCATGTGTTGCTGCTGCTGGAGATCATTTCGAACACCTCATCTAACAGTGGCTATACCATAGACTATGTTCATGTTAATCATTCTATAACATCTGAATAAAGCATTTCCACTCATGTTCATATGGACTTTTTTCGTTATTTTTCTATGTTGCATCGGATCTTCAAGTTTGGCCAAACTTTATAGGCCACCCTGTACCGATAAATTAGCAGCAACTAACTTAGAAAACAGTCTGATTTTGTTTGTGGATATAATCTTTTTTTTTATGAGATCGTTAGAATTAGAAGATGTAACATGTTTGGTCTTGATTTTTTCTTAGTACTCCCCTTCATTTCAATTTCTTTGAAGTAATTTTACATTCTAATTTTGAATGACTGATATGCTGTATTGCTTCGTCTCTGTTTCCATATAAAAAATATTAAAAAATATGCTATTAGTAAAATAGCAATCAAAAGGAAGGGAATAATAAAGACCCATGTTACAGCCGAGAGTGGAAAGACATTACTGGAGTTGCAGCTTTAGCGACACAGGACAGAGCCTCTGGAGTGTTCCAAGCGAAATTATGATTTTTTTCCTGAAACGCGCAGACATTTTATACATAGAATCTTTATCATACTTTTAATATCTGTACCAGCGGCTCTCAATCTTTTTTTTCAATCCCTCACCCTTTCCCTGTTTTATTTACATCTTAAATTCTATCCGTAATCATCCAGAAAAAAAAATACAGATAATTTGTAATTGATATTCTATTATTGCCTGCTTCATCGTTCTTTATTACTTCATGTCTTTATTTTATTTTATCTTTGTATTTAATCTGAGATGAAGTATAGTTCACATAATTGGGCAAAATGAAAATGGAAGCGAATAGACTGGCATTACAATATTCTTATATGTAGTAGTGTAATAAAGTATTTGGCATTGAATGAGATAATACATCAATTTAATTGGTACAATATGATTTAGTTGTAGTATTTGCATTACAATTCGTCAAAGATTGAAGGTTAATTTAAATATTTATAACATGAATTTAACCTTTTAATTGAAGGTTAGATTCATAATATTTATGATTTGTTTTTATTTTTTGATTTTTTGTCTAAAGTTGGTGCTTCTTGTATTTAAGCCAAAAACTAATTATAATAATAATAATAAAAAACAGAACATCGACAATAACAACAACAACTCCTTGGCAGTTAATGCTATTTACTTGGAAAAATAAGTAATTAGAGTTTCTTTTGAATTCAATAAGAAAGTCATTCCCCTGAATTGAGATGTAGGTCACATGATAGCGTTGGACTACTTTGCGAGATCAACTGGAATTGTAGCGTCTTTTTATCCAAGCGTTGATGCCACAGTCTATTGCTTTTGGGAGACACTCAAAAAAGGACCCTCGATTTTTTTGATAAATCTTGAAAATTTGAAGCCGACACATGAACAACCAAAGAAGAAATTAATTTTTTTTTAGATACAATTATAATTTAATTTCCTCATAATTAGGATTATGTTAGTTTTATAAAATACTTTCTATTTTTGAATCCTAATGGTATCTGATTAATAATGAATTACGCAAGTCGGGTGCAGAATGCGCTGCAAATATTATACCCCAACGGAACTTAGAACTAAGTTTATAATAATAATTGTAACCATGCGCAGATATTAAATTAAAAGTAAAGAAATGTAATTTAAAATTATGTACGTATACGTTCAGAGTAAACCATATATGACGCGTTGGGTCTTAACTTTGATCCTAAATGGTACATTTTAATACAGCAATATATCTTAGCTGTGAAAATTAGGGTAAAAAGAAAATCAGATTTACTGAGGAAACTTGATAGTTTCATTTAAATCAATAAAATACAAGGAAATTAAGATACTCACCGACTGACAGGATCACACATACCCGCAACAGCATATCAATTGAATAGTCCTGTTTTGTAGAGAAAAATAGAAAAGAATTACTAAGATTTGTGTACATTAGAAAAAAAAAAATAGAATAAATTTATTGAAAGCAAACGGAAACAGTTCACTTCTGTGGACCATTGCCAGGTGGCTAAGAATTCCATAGATGTAGTTTTCTTCTCATTGGTTTACAATTAGAATAACTATTCATTGTAATGTGCCCTAACAGAAAGAAAGCATACGTCAATATTATTATTAGCCACCTACTAACAGAAATCATAGACGGATTGATTTGCTATCATTTTTATTGTATGATAAACAAATATTCAAATCATTTACAGTACGATTTTTTTAAATACTGTTTTAGTTTGACATTAATTGTTTCTTCCTTGGAGTTTATTTCGCTTTTTTTTTTAATAAAAAATCATAACAATCACAAGGAAATTTCTGTGATTGTTATTAGTCTCAATTAAAATCTTTCTTATTCTGCTGAACATCTCCAGCACATTATTTCACATTTCTTTTCTAAAATTCGAAAAAAAAAAGAGAAGCATATTATTGTAAAGTCAAAATAAATTTCCCTGACCATAATCGTGTTATATAACACATATGATAATTACCGTATTTTACGGACTATAAGACGCACTTTTTTCTTTGAAAAATTGCCTCCAAAATTAAGGTGCGTCTTATACTCGAAATTAATATAAACAGGTCAGTTCGGTTTTATAAACCAATAATTTTTTTTTAGTCTGGCTTTGCAATCTAATGATAAAAATGGTAAAAATGTTATTTTTTAAAAAAATTGCTTAAAAATTAAGGTGCGTCTTATAGTCCGTAAAATACGGTAATATATACAATAGCTATCATAATTATTATATACAACATCCATAATTATTATTTACAATATCTATCTTTAAATTAATCCATGTACTTTTAAATTCATTGTTTCAGAACTTCTAAATTAAAGTTTAAATTAAAGTCCAATTTAGCCTGTGTTGAAAATTTTTATTGTCCCATTAAGCCACACCTATGAATAAATAAACAAAAAAAAAATTCGCAGCTAAAACTATGAAACGACCGGTTTCACTAAACTCTTGCTGTTTAGGGTCTTCAGGCTGATGTTAACGCTGAAATGTTCCTGTTTTATCCACGCTCTTGAAAACAGGAACATTTGAGGATTAACATCAGCCTGAAGATGTTAAACAACAAGAGTTTAGTGAACCGGTCGCTCCATCGTTTTAACTGTAAATATTTTCCATTCTTTTATTCATTCATATATTTAGATTAATGACAATGTACCCTAGACAATTTTAACTTTATCAAAATTGAGAAATTTATTTTGAATACTGCTATCAAAACCTTCATAGACAAAGCTGTGAAATTGAATCAGTTGGTATCTCCTGAATAAAAACAGATGGAGGATGAACCTATATAATTAAATCTAATGCCTATATTGAAAAACTTGATACATTTTAAAGATTATCGCTATTAAACTCAGTGTTAGATTGATAAACGGCTAAATAACAATAGAACTAGATAAAGGTGATGATACAGTAGTTGCGAGAAAGAAAATTTTGTTTTTTTTCGATAAAGCATGTCGCAAAATTTCTTGGATAATATCACGAAGAATGTTTCCTGACGGAAGCAGAAAAAACAAATCAAATTTTAGGCGACGTGAAACGCTTTTTAGCCAATTTAATTTTTTTTTACGGTTAATGCCGAATTATATATCTACTTTCTAAATAAAAAAAGAAAATTTTTATCATTAACTTGAGGTCCAAACCAAAAGTCAAGTAATGTATATACACAGGCAGCCCTCGTTTTACGGCGATTCAGATTTACGGCGGTTTAGAATTTAAGCCAAAATGAGGAAAAAATATAAGTAATTTAAAATAAATTGAAAATGCGAAAAAAGAAAAATTAAAATTTCATGAGCAAAAATGTAGTCATAAATGGTGAATGCAGTCAACTTGAACAGCTGTACTTAGTTTCCACCCACTCGGTCCTCGTGGCTCCTCCCCTTCTCACTTTTGTTTCACTTAGTCATACCACGTTTATTGCCTGAGAATGCTGTGATAAATACATATTATAATTAATAGTGATAAAAGTTTTCAAAAATAAACGAGCCCACGTCTGGTAAAAGGAATGTACCCCGACACACTGTATGCATGTAATAATTAATTTATTATTCATTATTTTATATTACTTAGTAGGCTTATAAAATTAAGTAAATATTTAACATTAATTTTAGTCGTAAAAATTTACTTTAAATGATTTAATTAAAAGGGAAGAAAAATCTATAAACTGCACAAATTAGTTAGAATTGTTTGCTTTTAACGCATTGAGCCATTATCAATAGCAATCTGGGACAGCTGTTTCGTCCTTATTAGGACTCATCAGCCAGATTTAGCTTTGATAATGGAGCTCTGAATGCATCGGTACCTATGATCCCGTCTCCCCCTCAGGAAAGTGGGACCCGGTTGAAAGCGAACAACTAAAGAAAAAACGCTGTAACCAGTACAGGAAAATTACCTCGGCCAGCTTTGCGCTGAGCTCGAAAGGCATTTAATAAAGGCATAAGACCTAACGAAAAGTCAAAGACTTAAGAGCTAAACACACTACTTCGTCTTCCGTTATGTTTCCGCAACGTAATTGCTTTAGTGACGTAGTTATGTCATCAGGGTTACAAAAATGGGGAACAATTACCTGAAATAAAAATCACATATGAACATATATTTCTATTAATCTATATTCAAAAATTTACCATCCTAAAAATTTCAGGTAATTGTTCCCCATTCTTGTGACCCTGAAGATATAAATACGTCACTAAAGGATTACGTTGCGGAAACATAACGGAAGACGGAATAGTGTGTTTAGCCCTTTAATAATAAAGAAGGTTTAACGTGCATTTTGGATGTGTGGAACGCATTCCCCCTGTTTACATTACATAATAGGTTCATTTTACGTCGATTCGATTTACGACGCCACTGTAGGAATGCAAAACGAGGGCTGCATGTATTGATTCGTGATCCTTAGGCACGACAACAACCTCCTTATGTTCTTAATAATAATAGTAGAACTCGGGTAGTCCTGCACCTATTTTTAAAACTTAAGCTTCCTGAGATTCATTTAACGTAATCTCAGATAGAAGGACGAATGAACCTGCTACTTAGATATAACGCCATGTCCTTTAACTATGTTTTTTTCTAGTTCTTTTTGATCTAATAAGTGCATTAATATTTATGATTTTCACTTCAAATCGCGATATTTCTAATGCCATGAAACTATATGTCATAAATGACATAAGTAATTTCTAGATCGAAATTACCTATTTCTTGTAACAGGATAATTATGTTATGTTCAAGTAAGAAATGAATTTAAAATATGTTAAAGTTTAATCGTTGTCAAAGTGTTGTTACTTTACGGACGTAATTACTGAAAAAAAATGAGCAAAATTTGATTGTCTAACATACACTAAGGAAAAAAGTTATTTGCATAAACTATGAATTACGGGAATGTAAAATTTCGCAAGATTGTGCTTTCTCCCTTCATTATCTTGTCTCTGTTAATTTTCATTACTGTTTCCCAGTATAGTAACTAAGATAAACTTATGGGATATCTATGACTTCGTAATAAAATGAACGCCATAATAGGAAGTATTACATTATATTTTATTAGTAATACTTTATTTTAAAAAAATCTTAATATTCTCAATAGGAGGCATTTGTGTAGTTTCATTAATGATAAATAATTTACTAATAAAAATACATTTCCTATAGCTTCCATAAAAAAAAAAATGTACTGTATGTAGGTGGCACCATCTACGGGGCGTAGAAATGTACTGATATACTGCTTTTACTTTGTAGAAATTAGTGTTATTTTAGCTTTTAATTGTGCTTGTTTTATACTTTTTAATTTATTTTGTCTGACGGCATATTATTTTATTATTCTTAACTTCAAATTGGTTTTAATCTTTAATTTTTCAAATGTTTGGCTTTAATTTCGTGACCTAGTCTTTTACCATTTAAAATAAAATTCTCGTTGAATAAATAAATATCAAATTAGTATTACTAAGTTGAATATTTTATCACTAAGTCATAGATCTGGGTTACTATATTATGTATTACGAAACAGTAATGAAAATTAGTAGATGTAAGGATAATGAAGGAGATATTTTATCAAGTCTGGATCCCATTCAAATATTAGGTTTTTCTAGTTTGAAAATTACATAATTTCCTTAGTTTAATTTCAGTTTAATTTCACATTAGTAAAGTTTTAAATAAATAAACAAACTATTTTAAATATGACGTATGTGAATTGTTCACTCATGTTGCATATTTTTTTGTTTGTTTTACCTTAAAACTATTATATAATTAATAAAAATAATAACTGTAGAATTCTCCTTCTAATACTACTATCAGCGATCTACAGTGCATGTAGGAGATTCTTTTTCTAAAATGAAAGTTAATTTTTTCTTAAACCAAATCTCGTAATCAAACTATTCTTTAAAATCTTTTAAAACTAACTAAGAAAGGCTGTTTTAAAAAGCAGAATGGATCTTAATATTCACCCGATCTTAATGTAAATTGGGTTCACCGGTAATTTTAATGATCTTCTATATGCCAAGTTTCATGAAAATTTATTCTGCGGGAGTCAAATTGTTTCTTGCAAACGAATACACAACTATCGGACTTTATGCAAACACTTAAAATATTAATGGGAAGGAATATGGAACTTCCAAGAATTAGTTTAATTAGGTTCGTTTTGTTGCTGATTATTCCCAGCTGATGATCGCGAAAGAGCGTGAAATAGCTATCCTAAGATGTCACCCGGTGAAACAGTGGGTCTCAAAAAACCTTTTAACATTTAAAATATTTAAGTTCTTTAATTTCAGTTTAATCAAATCAAAGCACACGCAACTTTAAAATGAATTACGAAATGCTGTTGGACATCAGTAGGAATTCTTAGCGTACCATTAATTGTTTTCGCTTTTAATACTTTTCGTGGCATTTCTGTGAACGACATTATGTAAATTTCTTCACGAGGATCGAAAAAGGAGAATATTTCAAATAGAAAATATTGGTAGACTCTTTTCGCGTGCTTGATAGCCTTCAAGAAAATTCATTCAGTAGTTCCAAAGTTCTTAAAGGATAAACACATAGATTTTATGAACCTAACTTTGATAAAAAAAACTCCAAATCTTCATTTTTAATATAAACCTACATATTTTCGTTACTAACATCTTTTCAGTTATAATACATTTGCTTCAATTTCTAAAATAGAAAAAAAAATAGATAATGATAAAAAAAATAGAATGCTACAAATAAGAAACCTATAAAATACGCTCCAAATTCCATAAATTATTATAAAATTCAACAGTGATCAAAACAAACATTTCCATTGACAACAATGTGGACAATTTGCATCACACAATGAGAACTAATGTCGTTTTAAAATAATAAGACATTCTTTCCTTATAAAATAATTATCTCCAACTCCTTTGTTAAATCAGTTACTCAAGCGTCTTTATTAACTTGTAATTATCATTTTAAGATCTGCATTTAACATGTGATAATTATCTATATTAATAAAACAAACAGCACCCTCTTTGTTTTATAATATATATTGTAATTATCATTGACATTCTGTTGTCAGTGGCAATTTTCTCTATTTTATTTACAGAATAATAAATATATAACACTAGAAAAAAAAGTACTCAAGTACGAATAAGTATATTTGCATCATTAAAATGAAAATTTCGATTGTTTACGTAGAAGCACGCGCTGATCCTGATCCAAATAAATCTCTAAATCAATTTATTACTCGTTATTGCTTTATTTACAATGAAGATTCAACTATGAAGTTAACGTTCATTATTGGGACTTGTTTTTCTTTTTTAATTCAAATTGTTTCTTAAAGTTCATAAATAGAACAGATAGAAAAAAAAATGGGAAACAAGTGATAATGAACCTTTAGTGCAGATCAATAACCCAATAAATGGGTTAATAATTACAATTAATAACCAACTATTACACAAAGGAAACAAGAAATATTGAGAGTTATGATTACGTTATAGACAACTTCGAAGTTCTTTATTAGAATAATACATAAGCAATAATAAAAATGTGGAAATTGAATTATTATAACTATAGAGCTTTAATTAAATTTAAACAGCAGAACAGAAATAATAAAAAGTAAACCAGCAATATAAACCATGTAGTAAATGATATAATATAACTTAGTTACATAATGTAACTATGACAAGGAAATATTTGTTTTTCAATATTGTAGTCTATAGTTTTATTTTATATTGCCTATTTCATTAAAATCGTAATACGTTGTTAATTCAGTTGACTTTGCAAAGATGTAGGCCTACATATTATTATCATTCCCAATTTATTTAGCTTCAGAATCTTTTGATTGTATTAAATTATATCCAGAAATAATTTAAAACTTGAAATATAATTCATTGGAAACTGATTTCAAAGTGACGAAAAAGATAACGTCCATCTGCAAGTGTTGATAGAAGTTATGGGAACTCTATCTCTGTAAAATTTGTGTTCGATTGTTGGTAAGTTAGTCCTGTTATTTTTATCTCATTAAATTGTTACAATCTCAATAATATTCTACAAGAGCTCATTGAGTTAAATATTGATGATCCGCGTTTTTATTTTCGTTTTCGTAATACTTGAAGCCACCTCGAGAAAACGGCCTTCAAAAAACGTCTAACACGGAGCGTAAGCCATTTGAAATGCTCTGATTTCTTCTTAGCGGCAAATGTTATTTCCACTTGTTAACATATTCCGGAGCAATATCTGAAACTAAATTAATAACAATAAGTTCCTGAAGAATTTAAGTATATTTTCCTTACTATTTCACGATTTCATTTATTTTTGTTTTGTTTTTGAAGTCATTAAAAGAATATATAAAAAAAGGAAGGTTGTCTTATTGACATTTCAAATAGAAATCTTCAAATTTTCCTTTGCTGAAGATTAAATTCGCAATTACAATTACTAAGTTAATTCGACAGCACGCGCAAATTTAAAATGGAGCATAAAAAAAGCGTTGAAAGCTTTGTTCGACAGCGATAGGAATTGATTGTTTCGCTTCTTGTGTCGTTTTTATGGTAATTTTTTGTCAATTTTAACGGCTAACTTCTATGCCAAATGGGAAATAATTTCAAAAGAAAGATGATCTCTTAATCGTAACAGAAGGTTCGAGAAGTTTCTTTCAAAAATTTATGGGTGGGAGTGGGGAAAGACGAAGATATTCACTCATAGACATACTCATTTTATAAGCCTGACTTTTCTTACGCTAATAAATAAATAAATTTTAAAACAACAGTATTAGAAATTAACATAAGTAATTCATTATTATTGTTAATGAAAACCCTAAATTAATTGAGATTGTATTTAGACCTAATAATAACAATACTTTATATTTTAAAAAAAAAATATGTATTGATAAAATCACTTATGAATTTTTACTTTACAATGTCCTATCCAAATAAGAAACAAATAAAGCGTTATTCTTAAATGTTTAATTTAAAACTGATTACCGCAAATTAAATATATAAACCTGACTCGAAACTATATCAATGTACTTCTGAGATAATTATATACTTGTGAAAGATGAAGCACCTCAGCTGATTATTTTAATTCACCATAAAAACAGTAATTAAATCAAGAAAATTGCAGCTTATTTTTTTTTTCTTTTTCATACAAATTATAGCGTGAATCTCGAAAACTAAAATCTGTGCACCAGTAACTCGAAGACATTTAAACTCAAATAAGTCAAGCGTAAGCTTTACGTAAATTCTATCTCGAAATAAACCATTGTCATGAATGGCATTGACATCCACGTACAATAGTAGGTCGTCCCTAAGAGTTCAAATTATTCTCTAAATCATTCAGCATTATTAATAATAACAATAAGTTTACATGCATAGATTAGCTAATTACAGTTTTTTTTAATAATAAAATTTAGTCACTAACATGTGATTTGTGAAATCAGGAAACTAAAAAAATTCAAATCAGGAAATTGAAACATAAAAATTAAAAACATACGAAAACAGTTTGAATAATAATAAAAAATTATACCAAATCTTCAGTAAATTAACCTAAAGAAAATAACGATAATATTTGCAATTTTTTTTAATAGTAATTGTCATAAATTTTAATAACTTAAGTCTTAGATCTAAGCCTATCGTCTTAAATTTTACATATTTTTAAAACTTAATTAATGTCACTTTTATATTAATTATTCTACATGTAGAATGTTTCTATTTACATTTTAAAATTATAAATTTAAGAATTCTGTATAATTCTCCTTTTAACAAAATATTTAAATTTTTGTTGTCAGGTGATTTTTAAAACACTTAAGTTTTTATTTATAATTCTCTGTTACGAATAAACAAACATTTGATCTATATTTTTCGGATTTAAATGAAATGGCTAAAAACAATTTTCTTGCTGTAAAATATATATATTCTTGATCTAAAGATAAACTATTGTGAAATATTTTACAACTTATCAACTATTTTAGAATATGCTGGTTTTTTTAACTCACCTTCTGCAATTTTGATCTTGGAAGCCAGATTTTGTTTATTTTGTTTAAATGTAGATAAACTTTCTTAATCCCTTTAAAAACTTAAATCGTTAATGGATTTGGTCAGTATATTTTTCCACTTGAAGCAAGGGTGACGAGGTGGCTTGTCCTGTTACGTTTAAAAAATCCGTATTCGTTAATCCACCACCCGCTCCCTTTAGCTTCGCTACTCCAACTGCTCTCCTTATCCTCACTCCACCGATCTATAAACACGCTGCTATCATAGGAGGGAAAAACTTTATAGGACAGTGACGTCATGATGACTTAACCGTGAACAGCCTGAAGCCAAACAAATGAACAAAAGTGGTGGAAGAACATACGGAGGATAACTGTAATTGTATGCGGAAATAAACTTACCAGATGCACTAATTTTTTTTAAGATATAATATTTGGAAGATTTATAGAATAATCTTATGTAATTCTGTACAGTTTGCACATAACAATAGAGAAAAGTATATATATATATATATATATATATATATCCATTTCGTAAATTATTATTTATTTTGATTACAGAGTAAATATATTATTG
>JAFIDM010010028.1:65688836-65701134 GCA_023159025.1 Thereuonema tuberculata | reverse complement strand
GGGGGGCCCGGGCCCCCTCGGCCCCCCCCCTTATATACGCCCTTGTGTTCACTCCTTATCTTTCTGTAGCAATCAACTTAACCATTTAGTCCGAAGATACTTAGTTGTTCTTCATATCTTTATCTCTATACGGGAATGAAGTTACAGCCATTGTTTTATGAAAATAATGGAAGAAAAAAAAGCTTGAAGTTGATGCCTTTATAATCCTCTTATTGAAAAGTGTTTGCAGCCACATTTCGATTTAGTTTGTTTCAATACGTACTAATTAAGTCATTTCTGAACGCTCTGTTGCTTCTGTTAAGCCTTCACGTTTTCTTTATTCCTCATTTTAATCGTAATGAATAATAACAAGAAATAATTACAAAATAATAATATAAGAATGCTGATAATCTAGAATAATTAAAGTCATGATCATTAATCATGATTTATTCGACGTGGAAGGAATAAATTGAATATAAGAATTCGAGTACATTACTGTTGAAGATATATACAAAGGGAAAAAAAAACCCAAGAAATTTCAAGGATATGAACTTTTCATGGAATTTCATGAACATTCCTTTAATACCCGTAACAACTCCCGAAAGGAAGGTCTGTCGACGAACGGATTTGACCATCGTGTTCAGAAGTCCAAAAACTATAGGAATGAGATATTTTCAGGGGTCAACGCCCCCCCCTCCCATCCATGTTCGAGATCTTTGGCATTGTTGTCATAGTATCCCCTATGTGTGTGGTCGGTTCGCACCGAAGTGCGAGCTTCGTTGCCGAAGCATCCGTGCTCCAGGGAGCGCTAGTGTTCCCAAGACGGCGAACCCCTAGCAGACTCTCTAGAATTACAAGGGAAAGATACTGGGGTGGTTTCCCGTGGCCTTCCCCAGGACGCCATTAAGGAATGACGTCAGACCGAAGAGAAAGTGAAGAAGAGGCTACAACACGGGAAAGGAAATTTTTGAAACATCCATGCTCGCTACCGGGATTTGAACCCGGGCGCTGGCACATTGATCTCACGACAGACCGACGCCTGAGACCGCTCGACCACTGGCAGTATCCCCTATAGCACCTGATAAATTAAAATTGCCTCTCTGGTTCGATTATTGGGAAGGAAATGAAACGGCCGTTCCCAATTCCTTCCCAATAATCGAACCAGAGAGGCAATTTTAATTTATTCAGGTGCTGTTTTTGTTTTCATTTTTGTTTATTGAACGTCGAGTTCTTTTATTCATATGACAAACATTCAAAATCAATTAAATATTGTTGTAAAAAATATACCAGAAAAAAAAATTCTTATCTTCTACAGTATAATATCATACAACAAAATTATGTAGACTAAATTTATATATATAATATCGAATAGGCAAAACTCAAAGCCATCTCCTCGAAGAAAAAGTAAAGAATATAAGAATAAAATTAACTTTTTTAGAAAAAGTAAATCTTCACAGAAACAGTGATATGGTCTTTGTATTGGCGTTTTTTTCAAATTCCAAATCACTGTCCGGCTTTATATATATTTTATATATATATATATAATTTATATATATAATTTTATATATAATATATATTATATCTTTATATATAATTTATATAAATAATTTTAGACTACTATTTTACTACTATATTTTTTTATTTTAAAATCTTTTAATTGTAGAAGAAGATTTATTAATTATATACTTATATATTGTTTATTTTCAGCTACAGTTATTTAATAAATTAATATTACGCTTGATTATATGAGTATAAATGGAACAATAATAATATGTATTTGAGTCCAAACTGGTAAAAAGTTAATTATTTTAATTACTGAAACAAGGAAAATACTAGTTTATGAAGAAAGGATAAAGATTATGCTAGTTTATAAGCATAAATCAAGATATTGTCAAAGGAATTTCGGGATAGTTATTTCATGATCGTTAACTCATCAACTGTGAAAACTGTTGCTTAAAGTCTTCTCACTATAAAAAAAGCAATACAAATGAAATGTACTTCTGAAATTTATCTTTCTTTATATTATTATTGTTAAACTATATCAAACAATAAATTGACAAAAAATTCCTCTATATACTTTAAAAATATTTTGTAAATCAGATCTACTTTTTCATTCCAATTTTACGACTAACTCAAAACATTTCAATATTTAAGATTAATTAATGATATCACTAAACTTAAGGCAAACTGTTTTAATACGAGCTACGGTTCACCATATCACTTTGGAAGTGTTCTTCTGTTTTCAGTAAAGTCAAGAATAAGCAGTTTCTTAGTCACTAACTTACTAGGGTGACGTTTTTAGAGTGATACGAGTGATAAGAATTCGAATTTACCCTATAGTAAGGCAATGGCCTCTCACCTCTGAGTCCAGGGTTCGGTTCTCATGTGGGTTTCGTTGATGGTGGCGATCCGTGCTGGGCAGGTTTTCCCGGGGTTCTCCCGTTTCCCCTGCATTTCTCACACCATCCTTTCTCAGTCTTTCTCTCCGTCTGTCCTTCTTTCCGTGGGATAGTACAAAAGATCTTTCAGGTCGATGTGCTCGGCTGTCAAGCCACCCACATTCACAAGTAATCTAATCTACCCTAAGGTAATTAATTAAAGGAAATGTTGACAAACGAATTAATAACGTGAATAAATTACGTGGTGAGAAGCATGAAGTAGTTTAGTAAATAAATATCTTCACCAAAAATATATTATAAAATATATTTATTTAACAAATTTTCGGAAAGTCTTATCTTCTTGCCGTTTTCAAGTTTTTCTAAACAATGAAATAGTTAACGATAACATTTAAAACAGACCGTTTTTAAAATTTCCGGATTGCTAGAAGGTTGACAATAACATTGACTTGTGCTTTCTTTCTATTATGTTATAGTAAACACGAAAAGCGAAATATTCGAAATATTTGGTGTACAATCAGATATGCATCGCCTTAGGTGCTGCGTCATTACCGTTAGTCTTTCGAAAAATCACTTTCTTTAAATGTATTGTGACAAACAAACAAAAGTTAGGATTATTTATTTATTTATTTATTTATCTGAGGGTTGGATCAGGGGTCAAGAACCAATAATCGTACTTCTATGTATAATTGACACTAAATAAGAATCGTATCTTGTATTTAAGAAAATCGATCTCGCCGTTTCAGCGTGATGCGATCAGTCAATAAAATTTATTATAACGGCGATTTACTAGAAACAAACAATAATATATCAGTATTACTGGTAACAACTTATCAGTAGGAATAAAAAACTGATTTTACGTCCTTGGATATTAAATTTATAATCATCAATAATGAAAAAGAGACTGGACAAAATTATCTGTTTGCGTCAAAGATAAATCTACAGTAGAAAGCAAGTTTAACGTCCGTAATCATTTATAAATGGAGGGAAATCGCCAACCGGACAACAAATTGGCTCAATGGGCGAAAGCATATTTGTTGTCCGGTTGGCGATTTCCCTCCATTTATAAATCTACAGTGTTTGAAAATTAATTACACTTCTTGAATTTATACTTTCTTATAATTTGCAATAATTATCACCGTTAATCACGGACTACTTTCTCTTAAGCGGAACTACATACCCCAGTGTCAGTTTCTTTATTAATAGATATTTTTACGCAAGTATAGTTTCTTCTTCGAGTTTATCTTTGACGGAGTGCCTTCCGGTAAACTTTTTTTTTTTTTTTTTTTCAGTAGTTCCGGAAACTTCTCGATTTTCCTTTCGAGATTCGCTATCATTTAAAGCTAATTTCGTATTGTTAGAATCTACTAACTGTGACGTCAACACATCCCTTCATCCCTCTTCCACTGTATCCGGGTCATTTGCTTTTCTTCGTTTAGTCAACTCTGTTTTGGTTACGAAATCATCTTAGCAAAAACGAAAGGTTCTTGACAGAGAAAATCAGAAAAATGATGTCCTATTTTAGTTTATTTTTTTATCTCGATGTGAGGGAGGAAGGGCTTCGCTTTCCTTTCACCTATAACCGGATTTACGGTTTCTAACGATGAATCTGAAGGAAGCGAACGGTTCCACGAAAGGTAAGAGACCCTGAGATGAATTAACGGCGATGAATCATTAGCGCTTTTACTAAAATACCAACGTAAAGAGAGAAAGTTATGCAAAAATACTTCCTCCTTCAATTCCGTTGCTTCAGTAAAGACGTACAGGGTGTCAAGAAAAACCATTCTCCTGACTGCCAGTAATTAATGAATTTTACTTAAGTCATTTTAGAATCGTGCCATAAATATAATTTCCTTATATAAACTGTAGCAAATAAACTCTTTTTAATAGTTACATATCTTTTACCTTTGTACAGGTGGCTCCTCCAGTGGCATCCTACTGAAGGAATAATTCTCGATGCCTACTGTCCTCCAAATGAAAGTTAGCCGGCGGAAGTTTGAACTGCGCAGCCCTTCCGGTAGCTGATCAATTATGTTTTCCTGTCACAATGGACGCCGTCGTCTGTTTTCACTGAGAAAGACATGTTGATAACGCCAAATTAAAACTTCTCTCGACTAGTTAGCGTTATTTCAATACCAGTTGCTAACAATAAGTATTTATATAAATAAATAAATATATATTATTTATAAATACAATGCTCTTTTGCAAAGTAACAAGCGATTACCGTAATGGCGGCGTCCTGTCATACAATCAGACGGAAGTGCCTGACCAGACTAATCGATCATACATGCGCAGATCTCACAAAAACAGGGCGGAGGACATCTCTCATTTGGAGGACAATAACGTAACATTAAATTCAACAATGCAACTAATAAAACTTACTTCAACAAAACGGATCGGCTTAGATATCTGAAATACTTTTAATATTAGTTTCTTGGATACTAATCAAAAGTGGCTTATTAATAACAAAAGTTGATGAACTACTTAGGATTGATGATGCAACGTTTTTACTGGTAAATTTGAGACTGTCTTGAGCCTTTTTTGTGTCTAAAAGTAAAAGAAATTCCAACTAAAAAAAAAAATACATTAAACACAATAAATAATAATAATAATAATAATAATAATAATAATAAAACTACGGAAGGCACAAAAGAACCAAGAAGAATTCGCACCTCGAGCTGTCACAGGGCAGAGTCTGGGACGGCCGTTTCGTCTTCTTTAGGACACATCAACCAGACAAACTCCACCGATGGTGCGGACATTTACGAATCCCACTCTCTTTCTCGGAAGAGGGACCCTCGAAGTGCGAAATCTGTTTGGTTCCTTTGTGTCTTCCGTCGTTATTACCATTTTGTTGAATTATTAGGCACGTAAAATTATATTACAATAAATACATATTTTAAATAAACATTTTAAAATACATGTAAATACTCGGATTCTCAACAATCACAAGACAAAAAGACCGTTTTTATAAAACATAAGAATGACATGTAAAAAAATAATTTCTCTTCGAGTTGTATCGTGCAATATAACCCAAAGTAACAGGTAACCCGAAACATCAATATTTGTAAATTGTTCATTTCATTTCTTAAGTTGCCTGACGTTGCCCAGGCGAGAGATTATGTCATCAAAGAAGCGGTTTTATACGGTTTCTAATTGAGTTTATTTATCCTCGTTAATTTCGATTTTTATCACGAAATATAACCTCCAGAAATATATTTCTCTGGATGCTATCCAGGGAAGTTTATGACATTCTGTATTGAAAAATCTAAATTTTAATATTTTTTTCTAAAGCAGACCCTTATTTAGATCTCAGACAAAGAATCAAGCTGAAGCTCACGGTTTTTGTCCATCTCTTAAGCGCCTAAAGTAGCCCGCACACGAGGGAGCTTTTGGCCGAGTTGCATGTGCAACTTGATGCCTAGAGCGGTTTTTTGAGCTGCATGGGCCAAGTTGCATGGAAAAAAAGCTTCACAGAACGGCGGTGCAACACGGAATGTTGCCTGGAAGCTGCATGGAATTACCCAATCACAGTGCAGCGTTGGAATACGTCACTCGTGACGTCGGCCCAAGGAAGAAACATGGCGTCGAAACATTTTTCCTTCGCTTCAGATGGGCGAATCGCGAATACAGCAAAAATATCAGATTATTTCGAGTTTCTTTCACACATAAATACAGTTTATATGTAAATGCAGTAATTTAATGCGGCAGAATGTATCAGAACGTTTTAAAAACCTAGATTTTTTGAATATTTCACATCAGAAGCGGATTGTCGCTCCTTCACCATTTCCGGAAACTGCCACGTGACGTCATTGTTTCAGTGAGCAATGGATTATTATTGGCTGTTGGTCGTTGTTATTCGTGAATCGCATTATTGCCATCAACTGCGATTACATACCGGCTAATAATATTATAAAAATATTTCTCATATGTTTAAAATAAATCACAAATATTTAGTTTTGGAACGATATCACAGCAGTATCCTTGACGTCATGTCCAGTGATGTCATTCAAATTCGTAGTGTGCTTCGTTTGTTGTCCGCACGGCGGCGCTAACAATGTTGCATCGTTTGCGCCCTGACAGTCGCATGCAGCTTTTTCTGTGCACCTCAATTTCCTCGAGTTGCACAGCAAAAGCTCCCTCGTGTGCGGGTAGCTTAAGACTATGCAAATGTTTAATGATTAGTAGGTTTTAAAGTAGATATTATTCATTTAATGTAGTCCTAGTTTTTATTACATCAATTGCTAAACATTTTAAATTATTATGATATTAAAATATTCGAAGTCAGGATACGAATCAACTTATTGGATAACATTATTAGAACAAAGAGCAAGGATTTTGTATATGAATCATTTATCATCTACAATTTAAAAGATTTTTTTTCTTTATTAATTCCTACAATTTGTAAATTCCCCATCCCCATAATAACTTTTGAACTTGTAAGTTTTCTTGAAAATTTGTGTTTATATTTATGGACTACAGATGATCTAACTGTGGCATTTGCAGTCTTAACCGTGTGGCTCACTGTTGAAAAACATGTGCATGAACGAGGCATAGAAAAGCATTCTTAAGCGAAACAATAAATTTGTGTTGATCTCTAACAATGCATTTTAATCACTTAATATTCAACAATTACCACGTGACTATTGATGTAATTAAAATTAGATTTAAGAAACTTCAATATTCGCGGATTTAATTAATTTTTAGGAAAAGGAAAAGCTGAAGATAAGTTTGTATTCGATAAATAATGCAATTTAAAACGGGTGTGGATTTTTCCTTTGAATTATTTTGATGACAAATAAGAAAATTAAAAAAAAAATAAAAACAAAAACAACAACAAAAAAAACACCTTAATTTTACGAAAAGTAGGCTCCAAATTCTTTCCCTAATTTTCCGTTGAATTTTTTTCCATAATAAATCTACAAGCTCCATTCATTGACAATTCATTCTAAATTAGCTTCTAAATTAGGAATCTCAATTAATATAAATTACAATGTACAGTGCATCCGAAATATTAGAAAAAGATGATAAAAATTTCAGATAATTAATAAAAAAATTACATATTTTTTAATAATGAGGAACAGAGAAATTTATAGAAGTTTTTTCTAAAATTAATTTTAAAATTAAATATATTTCATTCTCTGGACGTATATTACAGATATCAGAAATGTTACTGGTTATCAAAGTATTTTCTGACAAGAATTGAAGTCACTACATTAGTTCTATTTCCTTGTTTTGCTTAACTTTTACTTAAGTATTACAGTAATTTTTTACATGTTTAAATTATTAAGTGACAGTAGTATTTTTTGTTTTTCTAAGGCAATAAAAAGTCCTCAGCCAAAGTTGTTAAGTTACCAATAATCATTTTCGAATTATTCGCTTCCAATGCCAGAACCAAATTTAAAACGAAAAGAAACCAAGTTTTCCTTTTTCAATTATGAGCTCAAAAACAAAACAATTACAAAAACTAATCCATTGAAGTCATTCCTTTGTTTTTGTATTAATTAGAACATTAGTTGGAATTGATTCCGTTAGTTACAGGTGAGTAATTCTGTTACTTAATTGACAAGGAAATACAAAGCCATTAACCCTTTGTCTCAAATAAAGCAATGAATAAATTAATGAAAATCAAAAAGCCAATTTTTTGACTGGGTATCATTCATTCAATTCACCACTTAATTCGTGTTACAGCTGAAGGCTTGGATAGAAGGTCATAAAAGAAAAAAAAAAGCAATATAAATAATAATATTTAAATAAGTACCAATATTTATATAAGTTTAAAAAACTTAGGAAACCTGTGATCACGTGATCTTGGATTCTAGTGAAATAATTTTCTCTCCACCCGAGACCGCGAGTATGTCTCGGAGATTCTCTCAAAGATCTCATGTTTGATCGTAAGTCACATGAATTCCGGTTGACCCACATAGATAAAAATGAAACTGTGAGCAACTCGGAGACCGTCTCGGAGACCCAGGATATCCCGGGACGTCCGGTTCACCCATGTCGAAGAAAAATGAAATACAGGCATCCTCAACACCTTATTTGAATTTCTGTGCTTCGGAGGAGATAGGGCCAGGAAAAAAAAATCAACTTTTCTTTTAATAATATAGATGCTTATACAGTGGAGGACGGGAATTGATAGTTGCTCTAGTATCGAGTACAGGTTAGTTAAGACGGTCCTATTACAGAAACTCTTTAAATTTTATTTACAAACAAGTAATGTTTTTTTTTTTTTAATTATCATATCAAAGTAATTCCTTTTTTTTTTTAAATTTTCAGATGCAGATAGATATACATCAATTTATATATGGAGATATAAATAATATGACAATTAATGAATGCCTGATTTTAACTTTCTACTATCTCTCTATCAGGGGTGGCTAAAACCGCGGCTCGCGAGCCAAGATATTTCCACGAGCCCCACATTATACGTCAAAGAGCTACAACTGACCTCTACGACCCGCAGCTACATCATAATTTATATAAACGGCAAAAATAAACAAATAAAAAAAAAAATTGAGCTTTATAATTTTCCCCGGATTTAAACTGAAAGTCTAATATATTACAACGTAAATTTAATGTCCATGCAATTTAATGTTAATGAAATGCAAATTTGCAGATTTCAATCAATCTTTTGCAATTTAAAATTTAAAAGAGAATAGAATATAAGAATAAAATTAACTTATATTACTAAACATAAATAGCCGGACAGTGATCTGAAATTTGAAAATGCCAATACATATATATTGTGATTTATTGAAGCTAATATAAATTAACAGTTTGAAAAGTACATCGTTAATATTATAAATATTATTATGTACATGTATTTCTTAATGTTTATATAAAACTTTTGTTATCAATGATAAATTATCACTGATAAATAATATACAGAATTGTCACAATAATGAATTTCAATGAACAGTAAATATTATAAAGGTTTACTTAAAAATAGATGAATTCACTGATTACAATTGTAATTTATTTTCAGCAGTTACATCAGAAATTATAGCTTTTGGCCTAAATATATTTATTTCGTATTTCATTTTTTTTGATTAGTTATTTACCAATTGTGATAATTTGAAATGAATTGAATTCATTTTTTTGAATATTTCATTTTTTTAAACAATAAATAAATAAATAAAAATTGTCTGTTGGATATAACTTTACGTAGGATTGGGGTTTCTTATCCTTTCTCCGTCTGTTATTATATTCTATTTCTTTCATAACTTTGTAAATAGTAAAAGAAATCTTTAGGATTCCATCATTTCTTTCTTGAATTTTTTTTTAGTAATAATTCGATTAATGGAAATGTAGATCTATTTTCTTATGTCGGGATGGCCGAGGAGATCTTCGTATTCCTTTCATACAAGCCTAGAATTCTGCAGCTTAGAATTACGTCTTACGGTCGATATAAGAATAATCCATAACTTTTCTAAATAGCACACATGCTAATATATTTTCTTGTATTAAAAAAAGGGCTCTAATTTTATTCTTTTGCCAGTAGAACTGTGCGCAAGAATGAATACTTCTTATTTCATATAGTAATTTTTATTTAATTATTTTACATTGATTCCAAAAATCTCTTTTACAGGATTTGACGCAAGCGTTAAACCTTTTTTTTTTTATATTTATATTTTTAATAATAATTCCCTTTTCGTTCAATAACAGACTCGGCTTTTATAAAGGGTCAAAGGCTAAAGGGATTAGGAGGAGAATTGGGCTCAAGCTCGCTTATCTTTAACTCGGGCAAAAAAACAAAACAAAAAAAAAATCCTATTTTTTAAAAGGACTGAGGGAACTCGCAATAGACCTATTTGTTTAGAGAAGAAAGAACCCAGAACAAGCCCGTAGACACTGAATTGAGTTGCAGAGAATTATTTTTCATTTATTTTCAACCTCCTCCATATAAAGTTTTAGAAAAGTTACAGTGTCAATAAGCAGCGTTTCTGATTTCTGATTTCGTTTCTGTGGGTCTCCATTCAACCATATAAATTCGTTGGTAAGTCACAGAACCTCTGCTAAAGCGGCTCATACTTTAGAATCCGCAGGCTGAAATATTTCTTATGTACACGTATTAATATGAATTACAAAATGTCATATAAGTGTTAAACCACAACATACTCAATATAAATAAATGTAATAAAACGTATATATACATTTATTAAAACGAAATTTTCAAAGAGAAATCGTCTCCTTCAGCTTACAATGAAAATGCAACGAAATTTAAATAACAATTAAGGAAGACTACGTGAAACACAGTATTACATGGATTGTTAAAATCAATTAATATTACAACAATTATAATACAGTCGAACCCCGATTTAACGAACCCCTATTTACCGAATTTCGCGATTTAACGAATTTTTCTTTTTCCCCGATGAAAATGAAGGCAAAAACCCCTATTTAACGAATAATTAACCCCAAATTAACGATTTATTTCAACAGCCGAAAAAAAATTTTTTTTTATTAGTTTAGATAAACAAATCTAAACATACCTAATGCAGCAGGATATAAATGACGCTGTATTTTCTTTTGTCCATGAAGTCGAAAAAGAACTTTTTCGAGTCAGGAATCAGGAGTCAAACATTATTCAGTATATACTTTAAAATTTCAAATTAACTAGTGTGTAATTATTCGCTGTATTATTAGCTGCTGAATAAAAAGTGTGTAATTTCTAATTATGGGCGTTTTGTATAATTGCTTATTAGGGCTGTTCCATAAGTTAAGTGCAGAAAATTTTTATTTTGGACCCTGATATTACGAATAAACCCCGATTTAACCCCGAAAATTTTATTTTCGGACCCGATGAATTCGTTAAATCGGGGTCCGACTGTAATTGGAAAGTAATACGACGAATCAACCATTAAATACATCGAATTTTAATCTTTCCAATTATTATAATTGTTGTATTATTAATTGTTTTTAACAATCCATGTAAAACTGTTTTTCACGTAGTCTTCCTTAATTGTTATTTAAATTTCGTTGCATTTTCATTGTAAGCTGAAGAAGACGATTTCTCTTTGAAAATTTCGTTTTAATAAATGTTTGTATATGTTTTATTACATTTATTTATATTGAGTATGTTGTGGCTTAATATTAAGAATTCCAGAAGAGAAGAAATTAGAAAGAAATATGGTCATATAAGTAATTTATATTAACTCTTAATAAAGCGTATTAAATTGTAAAGAAATAAATACAGCTGGAACTATATAATAAATTAATGTTTATTTTTTTTATATGTATAGAAGCAATTTTTATTAGCCTTAGATGTTGAAAAATCTCAACAAAATCAAAATCAGCGGTCCCAAGGCTTCCTACTCCGAAATTTCTTCATGTTTTATTTTATTTAGCAACTTGGTGAAATTGTGGTATCTGTTGTTGCGCAATTTTCCTCATATTTTTACCAATTACAAGACGCTGAAAGCTAAATAACAAAACTACTTCTTCTGAAAATGTAAATTTACTGTTTTGATTCTACAATGAAAATAAAGTTAGAATGAAAGAAAAAAAGATAACGTTGAAACGGTTGTAGGTGTGGAGCCTTTCTCTAATCGTAGTTTGTTAGTTTAGAACGGTTAAGAGAGGAAATGTAGGTCAGAAGAAGCGAACGACCTTGTGTCTCCACCCATGGTCAAGGACCGCAGTTGTGGCCACTGGGTCAGTCAGCCGTCACCAGCCAGTACGAGAATGCTTCACGTGAACTAGATCGCTTCACTGAGAAGTATGGACTCAATTGAAAGTTTCAATTTCAATTTTCTATTGCTTATTTGTTTTCAGTCTTTAATAGGTCCTCATGAATCAATTTGCAAATAAACATAATTATAATTATTAATGCTAATCATAATTAGTAAGTTTACTTGTTTGTTTTTATAGAAGACTTAATAATAAAGAAGGTTTAACGTGCATTAATGTAATATGAAAAG
>JAFIDM010010028.1:65661109-65681097 GCA_023159025.1 Thereuonema tuberculata | reverse complement strand
GAAAGAAGAACAGTGTAAGGCAATCCATCCTTAATTTGTGAAACTTTTATTTAACCCTAGAATACTAACGATATTTTACACCCGTCCATACTAACCATGAATAAAACTTACTCACTCGTTTTAAAAATGCAAATGCCCATTTACATTTTTAAAATATATTAATTTAATGATCACCTTTTTTGGTTATGTTTCATGAACGTTTTAAAGGAGTTTGAGCATAGTAGTTTACATAAAATCAGTTAACTTTGGTGTAGGGACAGCAGCTGCAATATTTCCTCTGCCCTTTCTGTGATGAATCCTGTGGTGGTTCTTTTGTCCCAAGTGCATTATTGATTTCAGGACTGTACTCACAAATTTTGGACAATTTCTTTGCATGAGCCAAAGATTAGCCAATTGTTTGTGTAATTCTATGTTTACGTTCAGTCTTGTCAGATCAATGTTTGTTGCAATGTTTGAAATCTTGATGAGCATATTTAGCATAAGCATTTACTATGAACAGTCATAATGTTGTAGAACATACACAGATGGCCATCTTTCATTTTTTTCCACCCACAGTTCATATTTTAACCTGTTTTCAGCTTTTTTATGGTGCAATGATTCTGAAATGGTGTATAATTATATCCCTATCTAACATTTAAGAAAAAAAAAAAACTAATTGATTAGTAAAGTGAACTAATTAATTTAAAATATTAAAGACTTAATTTATTTTGTAAATAAAAATGGGGTAAAAAAAAAGTTATATAAATTTATTAAAATGTACTTAACATATATGAACGTATTTCTGTTGAATATGAATTTTCAAAAATTTTCAATATAAACATCCTGGAGTGGGTGTTACCTCAACTAGCCTAACCTACAGCTAATTGTCACAGACGATTCGCTCTAGCACTGTCGACACTTCATGCCTACAGCTTGAGCTCATACAATTTAAAATTATTTTTACGTAAGAAGTGGAAGTGGTGAAACGACTGCTGGTGATGCATCTTTGGAAAAAAATAGTCCAACATACCTTGGTGCCATCTTCTGCACTTTAACCTACTTAATTAATAATGTTTTTTTTTTTTGTTTTTGTTTTTTAATAAAGGAGAAGTGATAAAGAATAATCATTTATTTGAAGTCTTGTTTTATTATATTTATGTTGTTGTGAAACAGGCAAGGGAGATCAGAGTGAATGTTTTGGCTTAACAAACTGTTAACCCATTGCTTCAACAAAAAAGCTTATCCTATTCCAATATGAGTACAGTAGACACTCGCTAATCTGGCACGTTCGGGACTTCGACAGTGCCGGATCACCGAAAATGCCGGATTGCTGAGCGCTGTCTAGAAATAGCCGTTATTGCGAGGATAGCAGAAATACCGCTAAAACAGAGAGTCAAAAGGGCTATTAATAGGTATCAGGCCATTTTTCCATGTTCTATTGTGATTTCTCTGATTTCAGTAGTGATGGAAAATGTTAAAAACAAAACAACAAAATATATTTTTATGTAGTATTATATTTTAATACAGTACAGTATAGTTACTTTATTTCATACAGTAAGTAATATAGTACAGTACTAAGACATTATGTATTAAGTTAATTACATACATTATTGTTGTTAATACTTACAATACGTACAACATTGGGTAGTATATGTATACGGTACTTTACTGCATTGGTAAGAAATAAGACCTAATGTCTTTTTGGTTTTTTTTTTAATCGTGTTTTTTCTTTAAAAACTCATTACGGACAATATATAAGTTAACGAGTTTATTGCCCGCGAACTCTGCCGAACGTGCCCGGAAGGCTTATTCAGTGTAAAAAAAAACCCATAGACCTATGTCGGATTATTGAATGTGCCGGATTAGCAGGGTTTTACTGTAATTGGTTTCTTTCTTAGGCTTCACTCAGTTAAGACCAACATTAACAAAACACTCAATTTGACTGAAAGATGAAAGCATTTCCCAATGTATTAATATAAAGTGGTTTTATATAAATTATTCATGTTGGAATTGGATAAGCCTGTGTATTTGTAGGTTCTTAGTTCCTTTAAGCCAAAATATACTGTGGATTGCTGTAATTCAGTAATGATCACCCTTGCCCCGATCCACAACATAAATATAATAAAACAAAACTACAAATAATTATTCATTGTCACAATGAGAGATCATAACATCATTGAGATATTAGCATTCATTGTTGTGCTTTCCGTTTTGCGAAAGGAGATATTATTATTTGTAAGATAAGCAGTATAAGTAAAATATAGTTACATCAAGGATATAACTAGTAATGATGGAAGCACTTTCCCTGATCTCTTGGATCATTACAACTGTGTTTGACTATATATAAATGTTTTTTGCTTTTTCTGGATTAAATCGCCTGTAATTCTACGATTTATATTTCATAATGAAAGACTTTTTATAGAACATTTTTGCATTTTATATTCTATTGAAATATTTAATAGTACCATCTCTTAGTAATAGATATATTTAACTATTAATGTATGTGTCCATTCAAAGTGATGGGATAGTAACGGGACATTTTATATCCAATGTTGACGTCAGTAACTGCAGAATAAAGGATGATGAGAAAATCTCTCTAGGAAAACTTTTTCAGCTGTCATGAAAAATCTAGAAAACAGGATTTAAATGAAATTGATTATTTTATTCTTAGTTCAAACTGTTTCAGAAATTATAAAATAACAATCAAACCATAAAGGACAATAGCACTCCAATATTTTTATGATGTAGTATTAGCAATGTTTACCAAAACATATAAGAATATGAATTTAATAAAAATTTTTCTCCCACAGTTAAACAGGTTTTCAGTGATCTTGATTTTTTGGGATGGTATTCAACTGGAGAATTACCTACAGAAGCAGATATCAAAGTTCACAAGCAGATCTGTGAAATTAATGAAAGTCCGCTATTTTTAAAATTAAACTCACAAGCAAGACATACAGATGTAAGTAGGCCTAAAATGCTTTTTAGATATTTGTCAATTTCCTGCGATAAAAAAGATTAAATTTCCATTACATCTTGGATGTAATCAAAAATGTTTTTTCATGTTAGCTGCCTGTAAGCATGTACGAATCTGTGATAGATCTGGTAAATGGTGAAGCCACTATGCTGTTAGTAGAGCTGTCTTACACTTTAGCAACAGAAGAAGCAGAGCGGATTGGTTTGGATCATGTTGCTAGAATGACAAGTAACGAGGCAGGGGAAAGTTCTCTTGGTAAGTAGATAGCAATGATTTAAAGTGAGAGTTAAAAATTATGCATTGCAATGTGATCTTGGCACTTTTTATGGAAAAAAATTGCTTTGTTGAAATTAAGAAATAGCGATCAGGGCAGAATGTGATCTTAAAAGATTTCATATAGATTTGTTGTTACAAATTACAATCAGATCTTACTAGAGGTCTTAGTGTTACTTGAAAACTTAAAAAAATTGTCCACTGTTATATAAGCTAGGTGACCCAAAGGTGACCATCTGCTTATATAATATAGTAATACACAAAATAGTCAGTATATGGCACCTGCTACTTGACAGCTGTCGCATTCTAGCGTTGGCTACTGAAAACTAAGCCATTTCAACTAGATGTCGGCCATTACTGAGAAGACATTTGTTTTTGAGCATCGTTGTTCTTACTTTCCGGTAAGTAATAAATTAAATTTAATTGTGTAAAGTTTGTTAAATGCAAGTTGTTGTATATTTTATTAAAGTTTGGTCACTACTCATTCAGGACGTATTGTCACAGTTTAAGAATTTCACGGTAATGACATTGTTTATTTGTGAAAACAATGTGCTGAGATGTGTATACAAGGTGGCCCGCCAATCTGACCACCTTGGGAACGGACAAAATAATTGACATGAGACTGCACCCAATGTTTAAGATATGTTCACGAGGAGTGTTGAAGGACTTACAAAAGGTGACAAAATCAAAGATGTCAAGTGTACTTTTTGCATTGACTCAGATTGAAAGACTTACACAAGGCGACTGAATCAAAAATTTTAAGTGTACTTTTTGAAAGACTTTTTCCCTCTATATTTTGTATGCATATTTAGTATTAGGACTTTAGGCATGTAAAACTAGCAGCTTATAAAATACTGAATTTAGTCATAAAGTGTTAAGTGTCCTTTCAACCCCTGGAAAATATAATTTTTAACAAAATAAATATGTGAGCCACCTTAGATTCACTTGCTCCGAAGGTGGCCTGGAAGTAACTTTTTTAATAAAATAACTGTAAAACAAACTAAATATGTTTTAAGAAAAACAATATCAATATGTCTTGCTTATAGAAGGTTCGGGGTGATGACCCCTAGATTTTTTTTTTATATTCCCGCAACCGTTAAATTATAAAAAATCAGCAAAGCTTAACTATGGCCACCTTTGGGTCACCTACCTTTATTATGCTAAAAAAGTTTCAGTATTTGAAAAGTCCTTTAAAAAGCATTGGCAAATGAATAATAATCCTAAGAAAGTTCATGCATACTTTAAAAGTATGCATCACAATTTTTATAGTTGATATGAGATATTAAGCATGTACAACTTAAGAAACAAAGGCTGCTTAACAGTAAGTTTTAAGTTCTGTTGATTAACATTTAGTGCGGTTTAATGTTTAAAAAAAAATGAATTTATGTTATAAAATATTTAGAAATGCTTAAAAGTGTTGTAAACTGTGTTAATTGTCAATGTTTTCTTGTATCTTTTGTCTCCTATGAAGCAACTCCCTCTTTTCTGTCTAGTCGTTATGTTCAAACCTCTTTGTCTTCCTTCACTTCTAGCTTGAAAGATGGGATTGCTGTGAGATAAGCAGCACAGTAAGACAGAGAATGATTATATCATAGGAAATTTGAATAAACATGCTATAACTTGTATATGATGGGGATCTTAGAGCTTAGAGATTTAAATTGTGATATGAGCATTCTCATTGGCAACACGTATCTGGATAGAATAGAAGAAAAAAATACTAATTAAAATTATCATTGTTAACATACAATCCAAGAATTTAAATAAGGATAGTTAGGCCTCCTAATGTCCTAAAACAGTTTTTTTTTTTTTAATTTCCAAATAAATAGGGATTAAATGGCAAAAGTAGGCCTACGATTAAATTAAAACGCCTCAAAAGTAGGAAGTCCGTAATGCTTTTAACGAAGATGAATACAATATTAGCTAATATGGAAGCAATATTATGGTTAATACTGAATATTAAAATTTAATGTAAATAAAGATAATTAAATCTTAATATTAAAAAAAAGAGGAAAGTGGAAATCTGTCCTGAATTTTTAATTTTAATTTGTGCAATTGGGAATTGCTGTTTTATCATTTATTCATGTGTTCCTTAAGCTCCCCGATTCTTTAGATCATTTGGTTAATCTCATGTGTTGACAGATAGAGAGATTATGTTGGACGTTCCAGTAATGAGAAAGAAAAAAGATATTTAGAATTAAAAAAATTGACTAATTAAAACTTAATTTAATTTTTTAATGTGGTGCATAACGTTTATTTTTTTCTTCTTATTTTTAATGTAGTTGCTGAGCATCTTCAGGCACAACATAACGCTATCAAAATGTTGCATAGTAGAGTAAAAATAATTTTAGATTACATAAAAGCAGTGCAGGCTGGTAAGAATAAAGCTCAGTTTTTATATGTCCACTCTAAAAACTTAATATTGTTTGCAAGTGTATATCTTTACTTGAGTTTTGTTTGTAAATACTTTAAAATGATAATACTACATTTAAAACCATTGATCTTTTAGGTCAGCTTCCCAACAATCATGAGATCCTTCGAGAAGCCTACAGCCTAGTTCATCGATTACCAGTTCTCAACTCTAATAAATTCAAAGGAGATTTTTATAATGTAAGAAAATTTCTTATTCTTTTTTGGGGAAGGGATCTTGATGTGTTTTTGTTTTTTTTTGTTTCGAAGATGGTCACCCCATTTTTAAAATAAAAATATACAATTCTACGGAATTTATGGCTGATAGCAATTTTTTTTATATATATAAAAATAATACAATAACTACAAAAAAGCAAAATTCAGTGTAAAAATTTATATATATAATTAATATGTCAGCTTTATGCTTTGCCTGGAATAAACTAATTTTTCAAGGAAAAAAAATTAATGATAGACTCACAAAAAATTAAAAACAAAAAAAGAAATCCAGAAAGGATGTTTTTTTGTTTTTGTTTTTTGGAAATCTGGGACAGTACTTCAGCAGTGGATATGATAAAATAATAATAATAATTAGGAATAGCCTTTAAAACTGTAACTTAAGTTTCTTTGCTTGCTTACTATTGGTTTAGCCATTTCATGTCCACTAGTTGCGACCCGTGAAATATTCACTGAAGTAAAACAAATTCCACATTTTTGAAAAACACAAGATTGAAAAAGATGTTCTAAGCTAAATTTTTTAGAAGCCATGACTTCCACAACAGC
The DNA here is from genome assembly GCA_023159025.1 of Thereuonema tuberculata. Taxonomy (NCBI): domain Eukaryota; kingdom Metazoa; phylum Arthropoda; class Chilopoda; order Scutigeromorpha; family Scutigeridae; genus Thereuonema; species Thereuonema tuberculata. The sequence goes on along the minus strand of JAFIDM010010028.1, from coordinate 65,674,682 downwards.
CCACATATAATTTGAATGACTAAGCCAAATTTTGTTAAAAGAAAATAAAAAATTGATTTACCAGTTTTAACAATAGCAATAACGAATATCCAACAGTCAATACCAATAATCCTGTCTGGACAACAATGACGGCACGTGCATCGTGTTTGTCTCCTACTTGTTGATTAGTCAGCGAGTGACTCCACAGCCGAAATTATGTAAAAACCGAGGTTTTACAAACTCTCTGATAAATTTTGAAGCACGAAGTTCATGCATTTCAGTGTAAACTTCATTTATGTGGGAAAGAAAATCTCTATATGCTGATAGTAATTATGTAATCGCGATTCGTCGTGGTGAAGTGGAGAAAATAGTAGAGACACCATCTTTAAACATGAGCGTGACGTCATGCCTGACGTGTTCCAATGCTGCACTGTGATTTGTGATTACAAATTTACAAAGATCGTACAACTTTTGGCTATTAATAGGATGATTCATCTCCTTTACACATGAAACAACTCTGTTGGTGGAGTCAAAGCTGATATTCATGAAAACTTGCTGTGTACCTAGATTAATGAAAATAACTGTCGATCCCAAATTTCATCAAGTTTGGGTGATAATTAATAGTCAATTTTCTTAACGTCAATGGCCAATGTGGTAACCGTATACAATCGTACCTTCATCTAGTGGCAGTTTTTGATGTAATGAATAGGAAATGCCCCTAAAAAATGCTATGGTTTACTGTGCACGTTCTTCTTTATTTTGTCATAAAAGAAAAGTACAGAAGTGAAATATTGAAATATAAAGGTAGTATCAGGCACAAGATAAAGGGCCAGTGTGTCTATCATAAAAAATCCATTGCTTATAACCCTCCTTTTATATAAATTTAAATAATGTTTTGAAAACAACTTAGTGTTTTTAAAACATTAAGGAACTATGATAGAAACTTAACATTAGAACAGGGAAGAGAAGTGCATAAAAATTTTTTCGGATGTTGTTGTCGGGTTGATCACTGTTTGTTTAATGTTAAATTTATATGTAACTATAGACTTAGAATATATCATCAACAAGAAGTGATGTATATAGAGTATGTTCAAAATTTATACTATTTAAACCTTTGCTAGAATTATTATTATTACATTCTTAATAGTAGTAGTTTCAAAAGCACTTTGATGTAAAGCAAATTGTTTTTCCTTTTAATTTACTTACTATTTTATATATAAGAATTTGAATTGACAAAAAAAGATGAAATTCAAATAATTGTTCTTATTCGTGGTTCACACAAGTGCAAACTTCGTCACAGAAGTATCCGTGCATGACGGAACTCTAGGGTTGTGATCATGACAAACCCCTAGAGTTTCCAGGGAACAGATACTGAGGTGGTTTTGCATTGCCTTCCTCAGGAAGTCATTAAGGAATGATTCCAGACCTGAAGTGAAAGATGAAGAAGCACACAACACCGGAAAGAAAAGTTTTTCAAACATCTACACTGGCGCCGGGATTTGAACCCAGGTTCCGACACATCTGCCTCACCGCAGGTGCTGCCTAGACTACTAGGCTATTCCGGAACAGCTATTCAAAAAATAAGTTTACCGAATGTTACAAAAGGGGTATTTTATATTTTCTTATTATCTTTAATATCCCTTATCACTGAACCATTGATATGGATAATCCTAACTGATGAATATTAACATGAATTTACTGTTACGTGTGGAGTGGTAGTGGTTCAGAATTTCAGTTTGTGAAATACGAGTATTATGGTTTCTTGTTATTTTGAGTTGAATTTCAGCAGTTCAGTCTCAAACTTTGAATTGACACTTATGATTAGATATATAAGATCATCGAAGCCTTTGCCTTGAAAATTTTATTGTAGAATAGTATTAATATATTCAAGAAATCTGTGATAAAAGATTTTTTAATCAGGTATGCAAATATTAACGTTTGAATTGATGAACAAAAATTGATTGAATATTTTTTTGAAATGTCCATAAATTAATTTGTGCTAATAGCCTTCTTTTTTTTTTTTTTTTTGTCTGATATTCGAGAAAGCAAGTTTTTCAAGAAATTCTTAATCTGTCTAAAATTTACATTTTTTTTCAGCACATGTCAGAGAAGCAAAATGTGCTATTAGCTTCACCACTGTCTGTCCTTCCATCCGTAAGCATACATCAGACACCATGTGCATGAACAGATTTTGTGAAATTTTAACCCTTTCGCTGCTTGTTTGGATTTTCTGATCTCAAAAGATGCTAAATTTTCAATAGCAACTTGAAACTAATTAGGCATAGTACTCAAAGTAAAAAAAAAATCACAGTCAAAATTCATGAATCCAGTTTTGAATGTTAAATATAAATGATTTTTTGTAATGATGGAAAGAAAAAAAAAAGGAATCACGAAAGAAATGGCATAGAATGGGGTGAAAGTTGTTCATTGAGAAGTGAATTTTATTTCAAAAGCTTTATTACAGTGTTGTGTGCAATACATGAAAACCCAAATATGTAAATAAAATGTGATGTCCTCCACAAAGTGTACTCACCAAATGAAATGCTGATTTACTGTTCACGATTTAGATAATATATTCCCAAGATTGTTTTTTAAATTTATATTTATATTCACCTATAAATACTGTGGCATTTTATGAGATAATTTATCTAAAAAGCCATATGTTTATGGGATAACCTATTAAATTATCAGAAATTTGCCTGTTGGTGAACTTAAAAATTCATTTGAATACCATCAAGACATTGGTCTCTTATAATTGTTTTGTTTTTTTCCTGCATGTCCTAAAGATGAATGACATATCCATCATTGTTTACTAAGTGACTGTTAAAAATTATTGGACTTTTGGCGAACGTTTTACTGTAATAATGCATTTGCAATGACATTTAATCTTTCTGTGATAACCTCCTAGTCCATGCTTACTTTTTGTGTGTTTACTTCCTGTTTCCTTTATCTGTGTGCTTATCTTCTGTTCCTAGATTTAAAAAAATTTAGAAGTCGTCCATATTTATTATATAAGCTATCCCATCACATTAATTATAAGAAAATAGCAGCATTACTGACGTTTGAATGTCATTAAGAAAATGCAATTTCCCAATGCATGCTTTTAGAAATTTTGTTAAAATGTAAATTCTGCAGCAAAAGGGTTAATGTAGGGCGGGACTGAGTTGTATGTGTGCGTCTTTTAGACCATAATAGTAAATTGAAGCTGCTAGTAATGATATAAACAAAAAATGTGAAAAATTTGGAGAAATAAAAAAATTAGGTCAATTCAGAAAACAAAAATTCTGAATGAAAATAAATTAAAAATATAATAGATATTGTGAAAGGGGCTGTGATGGGGGAGGGACAGTAACTTAGAAATTTTAAGTCTTGATTAACTAAAAAAGTTTTGTAATTAATGGTTTGATAAATATATATATGGTCATGAAAAAAAAATGAAAGATTTTGTGGAATGCTCTAATTTTGACTTCATTTTGAAATAAACTGTTAAATAGAAAGATTAAAAGAGATGTTGCATATTTTTTTCTATATTAATCTAGTGCAGTTAACATTAGAATAATTATATTATAACTTTTATATCATAATTTTCAGCTACCATATTTTATGTTGCTCCAAGCTTCCTAAACTCATTTAGTCATTTACATGTAGAAAAATATTGTAATACAGTGATTCTCGAGTGCTGGTCTGTGGACTGATATTGCCCTCTTACAAAAAATTTTAACCAGTCTGTGATTAGGAAAATAATTTTAATGTAGTTTTTAGCTTTCTAAAAAATTAAAATCGGTTTGTTTGTTTTTTGTTTTTTCATTTTACATTATTATGACAATGCTAATAAAAATTTGGCAACTCAAGTCAGCATTTTTTTTATGAAGTTTTATGGGTTTGTGAATTTAAAGTTTGGGAAGCACTGATATACTACATTAAGTGCAAGACAATCACTTTACTTCCAACTTAACTTTGTGTGTGTGTGTGTTAAAAAGATTTTGGTATTTTATTACTTAACTCTCTAGGGTCATAAAAAACAGCTATTTAACTAGCTTCCAATGGCATATATACTATTAAATGTATGTTTTGCCTTGAAGCAAAGCATTACTATATTCTAATACAATATTTGTACATACAAGAACTTTATACAAAAGAAATCTCTTGCATTTCGTATCAGGCATGCTTTCTTTAAGATCATAAACTTGTTTTAAAAAATGTGCTGATTGGTGCTATTTGACCAACCTATGTTTTTCTGAGTGAATCAGAAAGTCATAGATAATAAGTTATTGTTATAATCTTATCCCTATTTACAAAAAAAAAAATGTTGTTTTTTAATAATGTGTTTTATTATTTTTCTTGCAGCAATGTAATGATGTAGGGTTAATGACTTACTTAGGAACAATTACAAAAGGATGTAATTCTATTAACCAGGTACGTATTTAAAACAGCATCAACAAAATTATTGCCTGACAGTAAGGATAAAATTTTTACATAATTTCAAGAGATGCTTTATTGATTTATTTTTGTTGACTTAATTATTAATATGAAATTATTAGAGAATTTTAAACTGTATCCTGATATATTCTTTCGCTATTTTTAATACTTATGTAGCCTAACAAGGTAGTAGGCCTTTGCCGCACTAAGCATTAATAATAAAAACATTAAAAAAACTATGGTATGTTTCGATGAGCCCCAAGAACCTGCTCTCGTCATCAGAAAAAACAAACAAACTGATGTAGCTTGTTGAATAGCCATTTCATAGTACTCTGCCCTAAACCACTAAGTTTGACAAAATTCTGTTAGTTAGCAGTGAAATGAAAAAAATAGTATTTTGCGTATTATTATTTTTTAATTGTTGTATACTAGGCATTTACTACTTATTTCAAAATAACTTGATACGACTTGATATTATATCACGAAATGACTTGATAATCGTCAGTTGATGTCAAAAACTTTTTTGAAAATAAACTGGTTTACGAAATTCCAAAATTGGGAAGCACTGCCATCATGCATTTTGCACTGTACCATCATTCAAGAGTGTTTCAAGATAACCTCAAAATTATCATTATTTAATGAATTTACTTTTGAAACACTTAATAATGTCGTATTGTTGCTTGCCATTTCTGGTCTTGAGTGACTGTATTTATTAACTTAACTGCCTCACAATTTCAAAGCTTGATTTGTCTTATGGCTTGAAATCACCTCCCGAGAGATGTTCTTCTAAAAGCTTGTATCCGGGAGCTAATTTTGAGATTAAAAAATTGTTCTCTCAGAATTATTTGCAGGTCATGCAGACTTTGTTTTATTAAAATCAAAATTGATGATGATTTTATTTATTTTATCAATTATGAAGTTATTAAGAAATAGCCTATACTATATCTAAGATGAGATTTATTTCAGTAAACTTTGTTAAAGACTTTCATCAATTTTTTTTTTTAAAAATGTTTAATTGTATAAAATAAAAATACTTTATTCGTCTATAAACAAATGACACAAACTTTAAAAATTATTTAATGAATTTACTTTTTAGACTTAATAGTGTGGTATTGTTGCTTGCCATTCCTAGTCTTAATTGACTGTATTTCTTGCTTAACTGTTAAGCTTTTCAGAAATGCATTGTCATTTGCTTTTGGCAAATACATGATTCCCGCAGTGGCGCTACAATATTAAATTTTTTTTTTCTTTCAAAAAAAAAAATTAACACTTTCATTAAAATAACTCTTTTAAATTAAGATTATGTAAGAAGGTTTAACGTGCATCAAATGTAACATGAAAAACAGAAAAAAATATAGAAATGCACAAAATTCCTTTGCTTTCACACCTTTGAGCCATCATCGACGGCAATCTGGCTGATGAGTCCTAATAAGGACGAAACAGCTGTCACGCTCAAAGGCGTGAAAGCAAACGAATTTGTGCATTTCTATATTTTTTTTCCGTTTTTCATGTTACATTTGATGCACGTTAAACCTTCTTACATATTAATTTATCACCGATGCATTTGGCTTATCCTTTTATTAAATGCCTTTTGTGCCCAGCGCTTAGCGGGCTAAGTAATTATGCTGTACTAGTTATAGCGATTTTTCTATCATCGTTTGCTTTTTGGGGGGGGTTCCCACTTCAGAGAGCAGGAGAAGGATACATAGGCTTTGACACGTTCTTAGCTTGATCATCGAGGCTAAATCTGGCTGATGAGTCCTAATAAGGATGAAACAGCTGTCGCGCTCAAAGGCGTGAAAGCAAACGAATTTGTGCATTTCTATATTTTTTTCCGTTTTAAATTAAGATTGTGTTAACAAATCAAATGAAGAAGAACAGTAGAGTTGTTGTACTTTGGTATATTAATATTTCTTAAATGATATTAATGCATTTTATTAAAACTTGTGGGCTCAGGTTCTATTAGAATATACTTTATGGATTTACAAATAGTGTTACCAGTAAACTCAATGTGGAGGATACATAACCATCTACAGACAGGCAGTCCTAGATCTAGGTTTTATATGTATAAATATTCTTAATATCCGTCTTGAAAGAATGCATTTTACAAAATGATTGCAATTTTTTTCCTTTGCAGTTTGTTAACAAGTTCAATGTACTGTACGATAGACAAGGCATGGGAAGACGTATGAGAGGATTATTCTTTTGATGGATAACCTTAACTGTATAATCTCATTACCATCCATTAAAAGGCGTGACCACATAAATCAGCAGTCAAGGAAAATCTCAAGACCTACTTAGACTTCCTTTGACTGCATTAGCAAAAACGGAATTTATAATATTCTTGTTAAACTGGATTTTTCATTCTTAGTTTCAAATATCAGTTTTACACAATACATAATAAAAAAAAATGTTATATATTTCTGCAAATATTTAAATAAAGACTTATTTCTTTGTATTTATATTATTACTGTTAATATTTTGAGTTTGTCTTAAGCTAATAAACTTTTATTATTTTTTTTCTTTTTTGATATTGTGTTTGCATTCAGTTATTTGTTTTTAGGTAAATACTCTGTCAGTTTTAATACAGGTGCTAATATTTACTTATACACAGGGTACAGGAACTCTTTGTCATTTTAGAATACTCATATCACTTTTTTAGAGAGAACTAAGTGCACAAAGCTATTAAATTACATAAACATTGCTTTAGAAATACTAAACTATTGTAGACTAACCTTTTTATAAAATCATATCGTATTATTTGATTGTCAAAAAAGGTACCAGAATACCCATTCCAGTGCATTCCAGCCGAAAAAATTTTTTACCACAGTAAAGAAAAAACATTCAAAAACATAAATAAAATTTTCATGAAATTTGATTTTTTCAGTTAATTAGAAGGAAGGTAGGATATGATTTTTTTGTGTGTGTCTGTCCCCTATTGAGGACGAGTTGACATCTAATCTACTATCCTTCATAAATATTAATGGATAACTTCCTCTAATTCTACATTATTAATTTAACTGGTTTGCTTATTAATTTGAGCTATTGAAGTAAATCTCGGTTTTAAAGAAATCTTATTTTTTAAAACGTAATTCTTTAAAATTAAATACTTTTAATTCAACTTTTTATGATTTTAGTAGCATATTTAGCAAGGATAATGAAGCAAAGCAGATTTATTTTTTAAAGCCATTACTTCAAAACCAATATTTACATAAGTTGTCAGATTCTTTCATAGAAAATTATATAAATCGAAAGAAGCACAGCTGTATATACAGTCACATCAATGGATACAATTTCCTCAAATCAGATCATGAGGTGAAAGGGTGATCTAATTATATATATACACACAGAAAAGAATGTACTTCAAATTGCAGCATTAAACCAAAGATCGGATTGTTGTGGTATCTGCAACAGAACCAAGGCCAACTAAAAATACAGGCCTGGATATGGAAAAGTAAAATATCATGAAATTAAGGCTACAGCACAAAATACCAATGTGTCAGCTGATTGTACAAAAGATTTATAAATGAATTATTATTCTAGAATAATAGAGCTATTATTGTTTTGGCACATGTCAATTTTCCTTTCCATGCCCAGACTTGTACGCTTTGAGTTAATCTTCAGCAGAACGGATTCAGCAACTGTCAAATCGGAGGCCTCCTAGTAGCTAATTATTTGCAAACACTAAAGCGCATGCATATGGATCCGAAAATCTGATTGCAGTTATAAAAATTGGAAATATTCTATTTCACTTAAGGGTTTCCTTAAGATGAACATTCATTTCAGAGAATTCACAGTATTTCAAACAACGGCTTCTGTGTCTTTGTACTTCTTAAAATCAAAGTAGCGTTTAGGTTTCCTTGAGATGAATATTCATTTTGGAGAATTAAAATAAAATAAGGGTTTCCTTAAGTGAACATTCAAGTGAAATAGAATACGTCTGATTTTTGGATCCATGTGCAATGCTCTTAAGGGTAAGACATCTTCTCCTTATAGTTGGATAACAGTGCTTTCCTGTGGGTTTGTAGACCAATTAGTATACATGTGGTTGCAGTTAGTGAACAACATTTTTACTTTAGTGGAGAAATGCCAAAAACTCAACTGAAGAAAATGTTATCTTGGTATGTGACACAAGTTATCATTGTAAAAGTTATTAGTCTGATTTTTTTCAAAGCATAAATGAACCTGCCTGAGAATTGTCTGGTTGTGTTGATTAGCAGATTCCTAAAATTTGAGCAAACATGTTTTTCACTAACTGTAAAAAGCTTCAGTTATTATTGTTAAATACCTTAGTGACTCGGGGACCTTAGCGACTCGAGAACAAGCACTTGCAAGAAAGTTTTGAGGCACAGCCTTTTTGTAATCAGTATAATTAATTAATTCATAGATTTTTGCAATTTCAAAATTAATCATCTACATAATACAGAGCTAAATAGTACAACTACTTGGGTTTGTCGTGAAGTCATAGGAGTCCTGGAAGGCATTAAAGTGAAGTTCTGTAATGAAGTTTTTGATTTCCAATTTAAGAGCAGTTTAGATGAAAATTCATGTTGTACATTAGTTTAAAAACAAAAAGAAATAGTTTTAATCGAATCAGAAATACACAATAATTAAAAAGTTTATAATAGAAATTTGAAAAAGTAAAATGAGATTTATATTAAACTTCCATAAATACACAAAATTAAGTACAGTGGAACCCCGCCATTCGTCCACCTCGCTACTCGTACAACTCGTTATTCGTCCAACTTTTTCAAGTAAAATTGAACTCGCCATTCGTACGCTTGCTCGCAATTCGGACAGCGGGACCTTGTTACTGGCTGCGCCACGCGGTCGCTTCAGTTCAGTCTCGTGCTAGCTTCCGTATGCTACGCATCATCCATGCAAGCTTCATGAAACTTTGTGCTATTTTATCTTATTTTTTGTTATTTTTATTAAAAATAGTGCAGCCACGGGTCCAAAAAAGATTACTGATTCAACCAAGCCTAAAAGGAAAGCAGTGAGAACGACAATTGAATTGAAAAAAGAACTCGTTGCGAAGTTTGAAAGTGGAACTCGTGTCTGACCTGGCAACTCAGTATGGCATGGCGAAATCTACCATATCGTCTATACTGAAAAAGAAAGATATAATAAGAGAGCAGGCCCGGATTTCCGCCTAGGCCTAAAAGACCCGGGCATAGGGGTCAGCCAGCTGACGGGCTCCGCCGTATTGGATTTTTTTTGGTTGTTGAATTGGAGATTTCGTTTTTTTTTTTTTAGGTTGTTGAAAGGGAGATTCCGTATTTTTTTTTGGTTTAGATTTTCGGGATGGGGGGGTGGGCAAATATCAAGTGTCTAGAGGCCCTGGGTGTTTCAGTCCGGGGCTGGGGGGGGGGGGGCCCTGGGTCTTTAAATCCAGGCCTGAAAGAGGCCTATATATTTAAGTTTTCATAGTTTTTATGTATTTTACGCTTAAAATATTATTACAGAGGTTTAAATAAGCAATCATCTCTGGGTTCTGGAACGGATTAATCCAAATTACATTATATCTTATGTCAAAAAATGATTCACCATTCGAACTGCCTCCTGGAACGGATTGTGTACGAATAGCTGGGTTCCACTGTAGTATTTACAATATAAAAAAAAAAGATTACTTTCATTGATTAATCCGTCAATATCTTCAGGTGAATGTTCTGAAAACCTTGAATTCTTTTGGTGATGTCACAATTTCACCTCTACCTTCTATGGACTGTTCTCGCTGTTGCTTTCTGACGTCAGCATGGTGCTTCTCTTTCTTCTGAACTATTGATATATCGGGTGGTCATAATTAAAGAGGTGTTTAGAGCCCAATTACCAAAAACCTATTGGGCCCAAACTCCACCAAATTTGGTGTAAACTATTTAGACATGGGGTTTTCGTTATTAAAGAAAAACAAAATTAATTCAAAATTTCGCCACCAGGGGAAGAAATGACGCTGGAATCTATTACAGAAAATTGGAAAATAAATAGTTACAAACAATAGTAATTTTTATTTGGCATTATTCACAGATATGATTCAATATATTTTCCTTGCAACTGTTCCAATAACTGCATTCTGTGAACAGCATTTCCTACTGCATAATGCAACAGATCTCTGTGTGATTTGTCTCGCATATAGCGTTATTCGGTCCTTAAATGATACTAAGTTATCCATGCCTCCTTGGTACACCAAGCTTTTCAAATATCCCCATAATCAAAAGTCACAGGGAGTGAGATCAGGCAAATCGGCTGGCCAACTCATAGGATAAGCTCGACAATCGCAAAATCATTTTTTGCAAATTTGTGATTGACGTTGGGCCTTTCTTTAAATTCTTCAACCTCCTGTATTCCCGAAGTGCAACAGAATCAATGTTGTTTTTTGAGTAATAAAGTTTCACCAGCAAAGCAAGACCACATAAATTTAGAATAGCAAAGGTTTAACATCAAAACACCACCTTGTAACCATAGCACATCAGTCGGACCTAACACGCTGTTTGTTTTCATCGTTTCATATCCTTCAATCTATGATGTCAGTTTACTGCAATCTGCATATTTCCATGCTTCCAGTGCCATTTCCTCTCCCCCCCAGTGGCGAAATTTTGAACTAACTTTTTTCCTTTAGAAATGAAAACTTCATCGTCTAAATAGCGTTCACACCAAATTTGTTGGAGTTTGGCCCAATAGGTTTTTGGCAATTAGGTTCTAAACGCCTCTTTCATTAAGACCATCTGGCATGCATATGGGTCCATTTTAGAACATTCACCTGAGGATATTAATGGATTCATCAATGAAACTTCTGTCAGTTTTTGTTTTGTTTTTGTTTTTTACTGTAAATACTGCTTAATTTTATCTGTGTATGTTTATGGAAGTTTCTTAATATATGTATACTCATGTTTGTGAAAATTGCAACACTATGAAGGAACCATCAGAATGGATGAAAATTTAATACATATATTATTACTAGTGATACAAACAAACGATTAAAGTTTCAGAGCAATGCAACAACAGTACTTGCAAAAAATCAGTATGGTGTAAAGCCTCCATGTGCTGCAATAAGAGCTGCTGTACGCCGTGGCATCGAATCAAACAGGCCTTCGATGTTTCTTGGGGTATCGCCTGCCAGGCTACTTCTATGTGAGTTCATAGTTCATCAGTATTGGCTGCCGGGTGACAATGATAGGCTAGTTGCCGAGTGACCATATCCCAGACATGTTCAAAAGGTCACCTATCGGGCGAACATGCAGGCCAGGAAAGAAGGGGTATCTGCCTTTCTTCAAAGACGGCCTAGACATTTTTGGCAACGTGGTCGGGCATTGTCTTGTTGGAATATGGCTCCAGGAGTGTGCTGAAAGAAGGGTACGACTTCAGCCTCCACGACTTCCCTGATGTAGCGGTTGATGTTGAGATTGCCCACAATTCGTAGCAGCCGAGATCGCCTATGATACCCAATTGTTCCTCAAACCATTACTCCTATCATTCATCCAGTATGACGCTGGACAAGGCAATCTGGAAGATGACACTCACCTTGATATCGTCTAATGCTCATGCAGCCATCATTGTAATCCAAGTTGAAATTGGACTCGTTCGAAAGCATGAGATGGTGCCAATCTGCACACCGTCAAACCGTTGAACCAGACAATGTCAGAACCAGAACACTGTTGCAGTGTTTCAATGTTGTGCTAACACTCGAGAAGAAACTGAACGATCCGTCACTACCATGTGGATGAGAGGTCTATCATTCCGTGGTATTATCACATTTTGTGGTCCACTTCTAGATTTTCAACTCGTCCTGTTCTCATCAGTCCACTGCTTCCACACTTGCATTGCTGTTGTGGCATTTTGTCCTGTGCGAGCAGCAATTTCACAGTATTAAAATCCTCCTTCATGCAGGCCAATCATTCGTTCAAACTCCACAGCTTGCTTATAAGGCGCCCTTTAATGTCGAAGAGGCATACTGACTTCAGTAGGCACGTGTATAGCTCTGTGACGATGAAAAACTACTTGTCTGGATTCACAACAGTCCTCTACTTATATGCTCTTACACAACAGTTCAGAGGGTGCTGCTGAATCTAGACATGCGCAATCATTCTCAAATTTTAATCATTCATATCATACCCTGATTTCCTGTGAGTTTTATTTCATTTGCATGTTTCCTTCATGGTGTTGCATTTTTCACAAACATGAGTGTATATATTCATTCACATTAAGTTTTTAACGATTAAAATGAGATTCTTTTTTTTTCCCTCTAAAAACTATTGACTTACTGTGTTATAAAGGATGTTTCAGTTTCAATTGTAAGTGCATTTTAGGTTTAAAATATCTTATTGATCAAGAATACATCGCAAAAATATTGTAGTTAGAGAAATTATGTTTCATTAAGTGAATACTTCGCTGTTCAGGAAAAAAAAATTACTATACCATTTCGATTTTATATTTTTGGATTATATTAAAAACTAGAAAACTAATTAAAAACATCATATATTATGACGGATAGGAAATTAAAATGAATGCATTGATAGGAACATAAATGAATTTGTTTATTGGAAGGCTTGATGCTGGTGTTACTGGGAACTGATGGCATTTCAACTTGAATAGCAAATTGACATCACTCAATTGAAAATCGATCCTGGGAATAGTGTCGATATCACCTCTGTTGCTTTCCAAAAGAACTCCTGCTGTGATTAAATTGCGATGACACTCCTTAACGACCAATCATGTGCCATCACAAAGTCGTTTCTATGGATTGAGATTGCGAAGGAGCATCACAATTGATCCTTTCTTCAGACTCAGCTGATGAGGTGGCATGCCGGAAAATATGAGAGTGGGAAGAAACTCTGCAGGATAGTTTCGTTCATCATTTGGATCATCCGACACTACTACATCTGCACTGCAGTAGAGACTTGTCAGGCAGCATTCTGATCTGTTACATTACACACAGAATTGGAAAACTACGTATATAAGATACCATCAATTTTGATAATAGTTTAAGATTTCAGAAATTAACCAATTTCTTTTCAAACCATACTTTGCAGATGAAGATGACTGAAGTATTAGAAAAATATATTAACATTAAAAATATTTATTAGTATTAATAAAAACCAAAATATTTATTAATCAGCGAAATCCCATCAAACATAATGACTTGATAATAACGAATCTACAAAACAAAATTATAATAAAA
>JAFIDM010010028.1:65622064-65651764 GCA_023159025.1 Thereuonema tuberculata | reverse complement strand
AGTAAGGATAAAATTTTTACATAATTTCAAGAGATGCTTTATTGATTAATTTTTGTTGACTTAATTATTAATATGAAATTATTAGGGAACTAGCCGGGTACCGTCGCTTCGCTCCGGAACCCTTGCGTATATATCAATAAAAAAAAAAAAAAACTTTATTTAGCAAATTAATGTTGCGATCGTCGGAGAATATATAACTTCCCAGCCCGTTGTGGCTTCTCCGAATAACTCGGATGTATTGCGGGTCGGCGTCACACACCGACCCGCAAAACATTTTTGCATGTATCTTGCAAACGCTGAAGTGTTTGTGAATAAGTCTTATATCGTTCGATAGAACTTTCAAATACCAACATTTTCTCAATATAATGTTCTCTTCCATCTTTTATACTTTTCGTTTAAATTGAGAAAAAGGCAAAATTTGACCCTTTAAAAGGCGCCATCTTGGAAACCAAAAACTTTTTTCGAAAGATTTTTGTAGCATTTTGTTTGTCTTAAAAAGATCTACATTTTATCCATTTACATGACCACTCTATCTCTTATAGTTTGGTCACAAAATTGGAAAAACGTAAAGTCTTATGACAGACAAAATAACGCTTTTATAATATATAATTTTAAACTGTATCCTGATATATTCTTTCACTATTTTTAATACTTATGTAGCCTAACAAGGTAGTAGGCCTTTGCCACACTAAGCATTAATAATAAAAACATTAAAAAAACTATGTTTCGATGAGCCCCAAGAACCTGCTCTCGTCATCAGAAAAAAAAAAAAAAACTGATGTAGCTTGTTGAATAGCCATTTCATAGTACTCTGCCCTAAACCACTAAGTTTGACAAAATTCTGTTAGTTAGCAGTGAAATGAAAAAAATAGTATTTTGCGTATTATTTTTTAATTGTTGTATACTAGGCATTTACTACTTATTTCAAAATAACTTGATATGACTTGATATTATATCACGAAATGACTTGATAATCGTCAGTTGATGTCAAAAACTTTTTTGAAAATAAACTGGTTTACAAAATTCCAAAATTGGGAAGCACTGCCATCATGCATTTTGCACTGTACCATCATTCAAGAGTGTTTTAAGAGAACCTCAAAATTATCATTATTTAATGAATTTACTTTTTGAAACACTTTAATAATGTCATATTGTTGCTTGCCATTTCTGGTCTTGAGTGACTGTATTTATTAACTTAACTGCCTCACAATTTCAAAGCTTGATTTGTCTTACGGCTTGAAATCACCTCCAGAGAGATGTTCTTCTGAAAGCTTATATCCCATCCAAAAATGGGAGCTAATTTTGAGATTAAAAAATTGTTCTCTCAGAATTATTTGCAGATCATGCAGACTTTGTTTTATTAAAATCAAAATTGATGATGATTTTATTTATTTTATCACTTATGAAGTTATTAAGAAATAGCCTATAGTATATCTAAGATGAGATTTATTTCAGTAAACTTTGTAAGGACTTTCATCAATTTTTTTTTATACAATCAAATGCTTAATTGTATAAAATAAAAATAATTTATTCGTCTATAAACAAACACAAACTTAAAAATTATTTAATGAATTTACTTTTAACACTTAATAGTGTGGTATTGTTGCTTGCCATTCCTAGTCTTGAGTGACTGTATTTATTGCTTAACTGTTAAGCTTTTCAGAATTGCATTGTCATTTGTTTTTGGCAAATACATGATTTCTGCAGTGGTTCTAGAATATATAGTTTTTTTTTTCTTTCAAAAAAATTAACTCTTTCATTAAAATAACACTTTTAAATTAAAATTGTATTAACAAATCAAATGAAGAACAACAACAGAGTTGTTGTACTTTGGTATATTAATATTTCTTAAATGATATTAATGCATTTTATTAAAACTTGTGGGCTCAGGTTCTATTAGAATATACTTTATCGATGTACAAATAGTGTTACCAGTAAACTCAATGTGGAGGATACATAACCATCTACAGACAGGCAGTCCTAGATCTAGGTTTTATATGTATAAATATTCTTAATATCCGTCTTGAAAGAATGCATTTTAGAAAATGATTGCAATTTTTTTCCTTTGCAGTTTGTTAACAAGTTCAATGTACTGTACGATAGACAAGGCATGGGAAGACGTATGAGAGGATTATTCTTTTGATGGATAACCTTAACTGTATAATCTCATTACCATCCATTAAAAGGCGTGACCACATAAATTAGCAGTCAAGGAAAATCTCAAGACCTACTTAGACTTCCTTTGACTGCATTAGCAAAAAACGGAATTTATAATATTCTTGTTAAACTGGATTTTTCATTCTTAGTTTCAAATATCAGTTTTACACAATACATAATAAAAAAAAAATGTTATATATTTCTGCAAATATTTAAATAAAGACTTATTTCTTTGTATTTATATTATTACTGTTAATATTTTGAGTTTGTCTTAAGCTAATAAACTTTTATTATTTTTTTTCTTTTTTGATATTGTGTTTGCATTCAGTTATTTGTTTTTAGGTAAATACTCTGTACAGGTGCTAATATTTACTTACACACAGGGTACAGGAACTCTTTGTCATTTTAGAATACTCATATCACTTTTTTAGAGAGAACTAAGTGCACAAAGCTATTAAATTACATAAACATTGCTTTAGAAATACTAAACTACTTTAGTACACTAACCTTTTTATAAAATCATATTGTATTATTTGATTGTCAAAAAAGGTACCAGAATACCCATTCCAGTGCATTCCAGCCAGAAAAAAATTTTACCACAGTAAAGAAAAAACATTCAAAAACATAAATAAAATTTTCATGAAATTTGATTTTTTCAGTTAATTAGAAGGAATGTTGGGTATGATTTTTTTATGTGTGTCTGTCCCCTATTGAGGACGAATTGACATCTAATCTACTGTCCTTCATAAATATTAACGGATAACTTCCTCTAATTCTACATTATTAATTTAACTGGTTTGCTTATTAATTTGAGCTATTGAACTAAATCTCGGTTTTAAAGAAATCTTATTTTTTAAAACGTAATTCTTTGAAATTAAATACTTTTAATTCAACTTATGATTTTAGTAGCATATTTAGCAAGGATAATAAAGCAAAGCTGATTTAATTTTTAAAGCCATTTACTTCCAAACCAATTTGCATAAGCTGTCAGATTCTTTTATAGAAAATTATATAAATCAGAAGAAGCACAGCTGTATATACAGTCACATCAACTGATACAGATTCCCTCAAATCAGATCATGAGGTGAAAGGCTGATCTAATATGTACAGTATGATTCATAAAGTACTGGAAAAATAGGCCTATAAAGAACGAACATCGAAATATTTTTGTCAAATTCGCTGTAAAAAAAAAAGTAAAATGGGGCATGGATTTCCGGATCGATCGTGCGATTCTGAGGCGGATGATGGGGTCCCCATTTTAACCTTTTTTCTGTCCCTATGGAAAAAAATGGTCTAGTTAGCACCCTTCACAACCGGGAAGAGCAAGGAAAAGGAAGCGAGATTAGAATAGACTAAGTTAAATGGAGTATTGAAATAAACCCAATGGAGTCAATACTCCATTTAACTTGGTCTATTATAATCTCGCTTCCCTTTCCTTGCTCTTTCCGGTTGTAAAGGGTGCTAACTAGACCATTTTTTTTATCGGGGCAGAAAAAAGATTAAAATGGGAACCCCATCATCCGACTCAGAATCATACGTTCGATCCGGACTTCCATGCCCCATTTTACTTTTTTTTTACACCCGAATTTGACAGAAAAATATTTCTATGTTTGTTCTTTATAGGCCTATTTTTCCAGTACTTAATGAATCACCCTGTATATATGGAAAAGAATGTACTTCAGATTGCCGAATTAAACCAAAGATCAAATTGTTGTAGTAACTGCAGCAGAACCAAGGCCAACTGAAAATACAGGCCTGGATATGGAAAAGTAAAATAACATGAAATTAATGCTATGGCCCAAAATACCAATGTGCCAGCTGATTGTACAAAAGATTTAAAAATGAATTGTTATTCTAGAATAACAGCTATTATTGTATTGGCATGTGCCAATTTTCCTTTCCATGCTAAGACCTGTACTCTTTGAGTTAATCTTCAGCAGAACAGATTCAGTCTCTGTCAAATCGGAGGCCTTCTAGCAGCTAATTATTTGCAACCACTAAAGTGCATTGCACAAGTATCCGAAAATTGGACGGTGGATGTAATAATTGGACGTATTTTATTTCACTTAAGGGTTTCCTTAAGACGAACTTTCATTTCGGACAATTCACTGTATTTCAAACAAAGGCTTCTGTGTCTTTGTACTTCTTAAAATCAAAGTAGCGTTTAGGTTTCCTTGAGACGAATAATTCATTACGGAGAATTAAAGTAAATGAAAATAAAATTAAAATAAAATGAGGGTTTCCTGAAGTGAACATTCATGTGAAATAGAATATGTCCGCCATTTTTAGATCCGCCATCCGATTTTCGGATCTATGTGCGATGCGCTTAAGGGCAAGACATCTTCTCCTTGTAGTTGGATAACAGTGCTTTCCTTATATTGTGGGTTTGTAGACCAACTAGTATACATGTGGTTGCAGTTAGTGAACAACAATTTTACATTAGTGGAGAAATACCAAAACTCAACTGAAGAAAATGTTATCTTGGTATGTGACACAAGTTATCGTTGTAAAAGTTATTAGTCTGATTTTTTTTAAAGCATAAATGAACCTGTCAGAGAATAGTCTGGTTGTGATGATTAGCACAGATTTCTAAAATTTGAGCAAATATGTTCAATGTTTTTCACTAACTCTGTAAAAAACTTCAGCTCTTATTATTGTTAAATGCTGTAGTGACTCGGGAACAAATACTTGCAAGTAAGTTTTGAGGCACAGCCTTTTTATAATCAGTATAATTAATTAATTCCATAGATTTTTGCAATTTCAAAATTAATCATCTACAGTATTATAAAAGGAGCTATCACAGCAGCTAAATAATACAACTACTTGGGGTTGTCGTTAGTCGTAGGATTCCTGAAAGGCATTAAAATGAAGTTCTGTAATGATGTTTTTGATTTCCAATTTAAGAGCAGTTTAGATGTAAATTCATGTTCTACATTAAAACTACTAGGGTGGTGCAAAAAAAAAAGGTAACCGAAGTCAAGTAGTTGTGACGAGGTGTAGTTATCGCACGATGATATATTCTACATGCCTTCCGTTATTGAGTTCATGGTACGGGTGTAAATCATTTCTCCTTTAACATTCCCCACAGAAAAGCATCACATATCGTCAGATCTGGACTTCTTGGAGGAAAGGGAAAGTCCCTCTGGAAACAGCTCCTGTAACAATGCTTTACTACCTACGCCTATGTGGGGGTGGCGCCATCTTGCTGGAACACTTGCATATTGGAATCCAGATCAAGAATATCACAAAATGTCTGTAAATCTGCATGAAACTGGACGATGACCTGCACCCTGTATCGCTGTGCATTTAATGTTGTTGTGTTACCATCTTCATCTTCAGTGAAATAACGTCCAATAACCCCATGACTTGATATGGCCGCCCATACGGTTACTTTTTCCGAATGAAGGGGTCTTTGTGCTTACTCATCTGGCTTCTCCCAGCCCAAAAAAACGCATGTTTTGCTTGTTTATGTGACCGCTGAGCAGAACATGACACTCATCGGAAAACCACCAATTATCCATGCAATCTGGATCCACATACAGATTTGCTAAAACATGTCCACAGTACAGCATACAAGCGCAAAAATCTGGAGGCTTCAACTCCTGTAAAACCTGGATGCGATACGAATGGGCACCAATGTCTTTCACCATAAGAAGGACACTGGTTCGTTCTATGTGTAACTCCTTTGATATACGCTGCATGCTTTCTTTGGAGAGTATAGCACTTTCTCGAACACACAACCAACATTTTCGTTTGTTCTGGTGCTGCGTGGTGGTCCAGATCGTCCTTCATTGTGATTTGTTACAGACCCTGTATTCCGGAACATTTTCACCCAGTTCAAGACGGTTTTCTTTGGAGGTGCTGGTTTCTGAAAACGCTCCTCAAAGCCTTGACGTACTGCTGCCAAGGATGGTCCAACATTCCGTCCAGTACCATAACTTCTGAAGTAATACTCCACACCCCAAATCCGTTCTTCTAATATGTACTGTGGCATGGTGGTCAGCAATTACGTACTGTTTACAAACAAAATATTATCAAACAGTAACAATAAAGATCAATGCAACGTTATTTCATTTCAATTTCGGTTACCTTTTTTTGCACCACCATGTATTTCGTTTTTTTTTTGTTTTTGTTTTTATCAGGTAATCTATCAGAAATGCACAATACTTAAAAAGTGTATAATAGAATTTGAAAAAGTAAAATGAGATATTAAACTTCCATAAACACACACACAAAATTAAGTAGTATTTACAATATAAAAAAAAGACTACTTTCATTGATTAATCCGTCAATATCTTCAGGTGAATGTTCTGAAAACCTTGAATTCTTTTGGTGATGTCACAATTTTACCTCTACCTTCTATGGACTGTTCTGACTGTTGCTTTCTGACGTCCGCATGGTGCTTCTCTTTGTTTTGAACTGTTGATGTACCAGGTGGCCATAATTAAAGAGGTGTTTAGAGCCCAATTACCAAAAACCTATTGGGCCAAACTCCACCAAATTTGGTGTAAACTATTTAGACCATGAGGTTTTCATTATTAAAGAAAAAAAAAATTCAAAATTTCGCCACCAGGGAAAAAAATGACGCTGGAATCTGTTACAGAAAATTGGAAAATAAATAAAGTTTACAAACAATAGTAATTTTTATTTGGCATCATTTACAGAAGTTTTCCTTGCAACAACTGTTCCAATAACTGCATTCTGTGAACAGCATTTCCTATTGCAGAATGCAACAGATCTCAGTGTGATTTGTCTCACGTACAGTGTTATTCGGTCTTTTAACGATAAGTTATCTACACCTCCTTGGTACACCAAGCTTTCAAATATCCCCATAATCTAAAGTCACAGGGAGTGAGATCAGATGAATCGGGTGGCCAACTCATAGGAAAAGCTCGACAATCACAAATTTGTGATTGACATTGGGCCTTTCCTTAAATTCTTCAACCTCCGGTATTCCCGAAGTGCGACAGAATAAATGTTGTTTTTTGGGTAGTAAAGTTTCACCAGCAAAGCACAACTACATACATTTAGAATAGTGAAGGTTTAACATCAAAGCACCACCATGCAACCATACCACATCAGTCGAACCTAACACTCGCTGTTTGTTTTCATCTTTTCATATCCTTGAATCTATGATGTCAGTTTACTACAATCTGCATATTTCTGTGCTTCCAGCTCCATTTTTCCCCCTGGCGGCGAAATTTTGAACTACCTTTTTTACTTTAGAAATGAAAACCTCATGGTCTAAATGAGCGTTCACACAAAATTTGTTGGAGTTTGACCCAATAGCTTTTTGGTAATTAGGCTCTAAACGCCTCTTTCATTACGACCACCCGGTATATACATGGATGCATTATAGAATATTCACCTAAGGATATTGATGGATTCATCAATGAAACTTTTGACAGTTTTTACTTGTTTTGTTTTTTGTTTTTTACTGTAAATACTATTTCATTTTATCTGTGTGTTTTTATGGAAGTTTGTTAATATATGTACACTCATGTTTGTGAAAATTGCAATACCATGAAGGAACCATCAGAATGGAAGAAAATTTAATACACACATTACTAGTAGTGATACAAACAAACGATTAAAGTTTCAGAGCAATGCAACAACAGTACTTGCAAAAAATCAGTATGATGTAAAGCCTCCATGTGCTGCAACAAGAGCTGCTGTACGCCTTGGCATCGAATCAAACAGGCCTTCAATGTTTCCTGGGGTATCGCCTGCCATGCTGCTTCTATCCGAGTTCACAATTCATCAGTATTGGCTGCTGGGTGACAATGATGGGCTAGTTGCCAAGTGACCATATTCCAGACATGTTCAATAGGTCACATATCGGGCGAACATGCAGGCCAGGAAAGAAGGGGAATCTCCCTTTCTTCGAATACTGCCTAGATATTTTTCGCAACACGGTCCGGCATTGTCTTGTTGGAATATGGCTCCAGGAGTGTGCTGAAGGAGGGGTACGACTTCAGCCTCCACGACTTCCCTGATGTAGCGGTTGATGTTGAGAGTGCCCACAATTCATAGCAGCCGAGATCGCCTATGATACCCAATTGTTCCCCAAACCATCACTCCTATCAGTCGTCCAGTATGATGCTGGACAAGGCAGTCTGGAAGATGACACTCACCTTGATATCGTCTAATGCTCATACGGCCATCATTGTAATCCAAGTTGAAATGGGACTCGTTCGAAAGCACGAGATGGTGCCAATCTGCACACCAGTGGGTGTGTTAGTGAGCCCATTGTAGCTGAGATGTCAATGGTTCAGGCGCAAGGGAATTATCTGCAAAGAAATGCATGCACACAGTCCTCTGCACAGCAGACGTCATCAAACCATGGAACCAGACAATATCAGACCTGTTGCAATGTTCCAACGTTGTGCTAACACTCCAGAAGAAGCTGAACGGTCCGTCACTACTATGTGGATGAGAGTTCTATCATTCCATGGTGTCATCACATTTTGTGGTCCACTTTCGGATTTTCGACTCGTCCTGTTCTCATCCGTCCACTGCTTCCTCACTTGCATCGTTGTTGTGGCATTTTGTCCTGTACGAGCAGCAATTCCGCAGTATGAAAATCCTCCTTCAGGCAAGTCAATCATTCAGCCCCGTTCAAACTCCACAGCTTGCTTATAAGGTGCCCTTTGACATCAACGAGGCATACTGACTTCAGTAGGCACGTGTACAGATCAATGACGATGGAAAACTATTTTTCTGGATTCACAACAGTCCTCTACTTATATGCTCTTATACGACAGTTCAGAGGGTGCTGCTGAGTCTAGGCATGTGCAATCATTCTCAAATTTTAATCATTTGCATATCATACCCTGCTTTCCTGTGAGTTTTATTTCATTTGCATGTTTCCTTCATGGTGTTGCATTTTTCACAAACACGAGTGTCTATATTCATACACATTAAGTTTTTAACGATTAAAATGAGATTTTTTTTTTTCCCTAAAAACTATTGACTTACTGTGTTATAAAGGATGTTTCAGTTTCAATTGTAAGTGCATTTTAGGTTTAAAATATCTTATTGATCAAGAATACATCGCAAAAATATTGTAGTTAGAGAAATTATGTTTCATTAAGTGAATACTTCGCTGTTCAGGAAAAAAAAAATACTATACCATTTCGATTTTATATTTTTGGATTATATTAAAAACTAAAAAACTAATTAAAAACATCATATATTATGAAGGATAGGAAATTAAAATGAATGCATTGCTAGGAACATAAATGATTTGTTTATTGGAATGCGGGCATTACTAGGAACTGATGGCGCTTTCACTTGAATGGCAAATTGACATCACTCAATTGAAAGTCGATCCTGGGAATAGTGACGATATCACCTCTGTTGCTTTCCAAAAGAACTCCTCCTGTGATTTAATTGCGATGACACTCCTTCACGACCAATCATGTGCCATCACAAAGTCGTTTCTATGGATTGAGATTGCGAAGGAGCATCACAATTGATCCTTTCTTCAGACTCAGCTGATGAGGTGGCATGCCGGAAAATATGAGAGTGTGAAGAAACTGCAGGAGAGTTTCGTTCATCATTTGCATCATCCGACACTACTACATCTGCACTGCAGTAGAGACGTGTCAGGCAGCATTCTGATCTGTTACATTACACACAGAGAGATGCACACACAGAATTGGAAAACTACGTATATAAGATACCATCAATTTCGATAATAGTTTAAGATTTCAGAAATTAACCAATTTCTTTTCAAACCATACTTTGCAGCTGAAGATGACTGAAGTATTAGAAAAATATATTAACATTAAAAATATTTATTAGTATTAATAAAAACCAAAATATTTATTAATCAGCGAAATCCCATCAAACATAATGACTTGATAATAACGAATCTACAAAACAAAATTATAATAAAATATATACATTTATGTATTTATAAATATATAATAAAAAAATACATAAATTTATATATTTATAAATATTATAATAAATAATGTATAAATATATAAATTTTGAATAAAATAAAAATAAAACTTCTTTATTTACCGAATTCATCTTCTATCTTCACGATATTTCGACAACCTAATCGTTTATCTTTTTCAAGTGATAAATAAAAAAGAAATACATCATATGGATGATTTATAATACCCGGTATATTTATAAATATATAAATTTTATTATAATTTTGTTTTGTAGATTCGTTATTATCAAGTCATTATGTTTGATGGGATTTCGCTGATTAATAAATATTTTGGTTTTTAATAATACTAATAAATGTTTTTAATGTTACTATATTTTTCTAATATTTATTAACCATTTAATGTTTAATGAAGATGTGATATTGTGGTGAATTAAGAAGGGCTATATTTTAAAGGCATCATCAACTTTATTATTATCATTAAAATTCTTAATGAGAAATTCTGCTTTTCTAAATTATGTTATTAAAAAATACAAACCACCTAATATTTCTTGAATTTTTAAGTATTTAACAATGATTTTGACGATTGTTACTATTAGGTCACCGTCACAATGATTAGTGGTAATTAAAATTCATTGTTACAAATAATCTACAAATAATCCATTATTAATTTTCTATTGGTCTAGAAATTTGAGACAGAATTATTGAAAATTATCGATTTTGAATTAAAATAAAAAAAATTCAATCGAACCTCATTGATTATTAATAAATATTTAGTACGTTTTATAAAAAACGATAAAAAAAATCGAATCACTAACAAGAAAAGTTTCAGAAGATGAGTTTATCCCACTCGTTGGCTGGCAATGTCGCATGCAGCAAAATTAAGTCTTTATCTGTGATCTAATTTTGGTTTGCTAACACATCAAGCTAACATAATTTAGATGTGAAGAGCTATTTCGGTTACAGACCAAGTCTTTCCGCTTGGTTGAAAATATCGTTACTTTTTTTTTATTCTGAAAATGCACACTGAACTTCGTGCTTTGAAAATTTGTTACTAGATGGTTACAAACTTGGTTAACTAACTTACTCAGCTCTGATCAACATTACTTTGTGATTCAATTGTCTGATGTAAGTCAACGGTCAGATCTCTTAAGATCTCTAGCTGCTATAGACTTCATTTCCGCCAGTGGCATATTTAAGAGAAGGTAGGATCTATCAGTTTTCAGAGTCTGATTCCGAAATTTTTAAATCAAAAAGGAAAATTGTAGTCATATTACAAAATAAATCTGAATGAACAGAATTAATGCTATTACCTTGTTATGAGAACATAATCTATATCACTAAAATCTTTTATTTCTCTGTTCGGCGAAATTGTTAATTTCCTGTGAAAAAATTACTACAATGAAACGTTCGCGACGGGAATCGAACCTGCAACGTTTTGATCCGAAGTCAGACGACTTATCCATTAGGCCACGGGGACTACATTCAAATTGTTGTTTCTTATCACTCCCTTTGTGTGTGTGTGTGTGGCGCAATGAGAGAAAAACCAGAGGAAAAAAAAATACCTTATTAATTTTAGCCTACCAGATTAAAATTTAAATTTTAATGTTCATTTCTTTCCAGCGACTACCTGAAGAGTCGTTAGAGACATATCTCGACATGAATGAAGAAATTACAAATGACGAGCGTCAATACTCTATCTCAACTAAAAGCCGTCACATTGTTATCCCGTCATTGTTGACGGGGCGTATATATTTTCACTAGTTTATTTATAAAATAAATACTGCTTTCCCCAAACAGTTTTTCTGCAATTAAAACTTGAAAGAAACTGTAAAATCTCTACGATTCCAAAGAGATTTTAAGAAAATCTTCGAATAAATATAGTTTTGTCAGCAAAACATATTACTTTTTGTAGGGGACCATTGACATTGAGTGGATGACCCATGTAAAAATACTTTAAATTTGTCTTCGTCCTCTAACATTAAACGAATAATTATTCAATTCTGTATTGTAGCAGAAAGAAAAAAAAAAGAAACAAACCCGAATTTTCTCAATATCTGTTAATTTACCGTAAATTACAAAGAAATTTACAAGAGTGTAGCCAGGGCTGGATCTGGGGAGGAGGTCAAGGTGGGTCATGTTGTATGGGGGGCGACAAAAACTGAGTTTGCCCCCTCTCCTACAAAATTACCTAGATCCAGCCCAGTGCTTGACTGCGGTTTGGAGATACGGGATTCAATCTCCATCACCGGCAGATAATCGGGGTTTTCTCACACTGAAATCTCCTCCAGACGATCCACCTAGCCCTCTATAGAATGGGTACCGGGTTTCTTTCCAGGCGCGAGAGAGTTGGGCTGACTCCCCCCTTCCCCCTCATCTCAGTCCCGGATGACTGAAATGTTGGGAACCTTACCTCCAGCGCCACCATGGGCCCCGTAAGATTTACCTATATCTTTACACAGTAATAAATCAGATACTTTAAACATTTATCACTAGAATAAAAAAATAAAAGATGAATTAAACTGAAATGATAATTCAGTGTTAATCAGAAGTCATTCAATGTTGTTAATTCTTTCTTCATAACGATAATTATGGTATTCCAAATAAATACACCAAAAAAACCTTGTTATGAAAATTCTAAAAAAAATTTTCCTTGATATTGTGAATGCATTACATCTATTCAGTAGCCATGTAAGTTGAGTTTATTGCATTTTCATTATATACTAGCTGTATCCGGCATGCGTTGCAATGCCACTCAAAGAAAGAAAGTGTTGGTGTTTTAATTCTGTTTATTGAAGTGCTATTGGAAAAACAATATTTTTTGTTTTTCCGTCTGGTGCATACACGAATAAATCAGAAGGTTTTCCGAAGCGTGAGCAGGCCACATACAGCTGTCCATTTGTTGTCCCTGTGCTTTGTTGATGGTCATTGCAAATGCGAGTCGCACCGGAAACTGCAAACGTTGAAATCGTAAATACACTCATTTGTTGCAACAACTCGCGCACCAGATATTGTAAAATGGTTCTACTAATTCAGAAACCTTTGCGGATGGGCACACAACAACTCAGCAAAGTTTCATCGCAATCTGAATGGTATAGGAACGCATACGGGACAAACAAAGAAACATTCATTTTTATATATTAAGATTATGCTAATATTTATTCAGTGCAGTTTTAGAAACAAAATTATTACTCTTTATACAAGGCATGTTTACGATGCGAATTCAATATGGGTAGTTCAAAAAAAAGATCACCAAAAGTATCGCTAAGAGTATTCTAAAGCCTTATACAACCAAAGTAACAACAGCAACCACTTGGAATCAATTGTTCAGAAAACTCTACCAACAGAAATTCTATAATAACTTTTACTTCACTGAAATAATTAATGTTCTTAAAAATAAGCGACAAACAAATAAAAATTACGTTTGCAGTCTTTGTAAAGGAATAAACTAAATTGTGTTTACTTATAGTTTATAATAATAAATAAAATTTTTAAGGGCAATTTAATGTTTCGAAAAAATCAATGGGTTGACGTAATTCATACATAAACCAAAATTAGTGAAACTGTTTTTGTTTTTTTATTTACTAATTTCTGCCCAAATCAGGAATATGGGATTATTACAGAGAAGCCCACCCAAGGAGAGTTACAGGGGGCAAAATTTTAAATTTTCCCAAGCAGCGCAGGCTACTACAAATAGTAGTTCTTTAAAGTTAGCTTTCAATTTAGCTATATTTATTAATTTTGGAGAATAAATAAGATATCCTTGAATCCAAATAATAAAAAAATAAAAAAATTCCCACATTATTTCCGAACAAAAATAAAATAATAAATTAGTATTCGCATTACGAAAATATTCACGTACTCCTCTATTAAAGAAATACTTCAGTTTTATAGAACTATTTTATAGAACAGAATTAATTTCTTTAAAATTTTGAACATTAAGAGAGCAATTCATTGTTGTACAGGAATTAAAGTAACCTAAAAATTAATTTCTAAATTTTATAAAGAGAATAATTTACTTATTAGATATTATTTCGAAATATAGTTTATTTTAAAAATTAGTCTAACACAGCAATCCATCGTTAGAGAACTATAAGAAATTATTCAATTCATCAAGTTTTGTAATAAATTAATAAATAAATCAATTATTTATTTATTTTATTTTGAATAATGAATTATAATTGAAAATATTGAAGTTTGAATGCTTTATATGTTGATTTATTAGTAATTAAATATTATTAAATCGTCAAGAAAAGGTGGTGGCTACTTTGGGCAATATATGGCTTTCTTTTGGAGCACGTTTTAATGTCAGTACCTGGAAGACCGATCTTTGCTCGGTAAAATAAAACGAAAATAAAGTAAGAACAGTGTAGACAATCATCTGGTTATGTAACCCTCTTTTGGGGAAATGGACAACTAAGCAGTGAATACACGCGACGTTGAAAGAAAAAAAATATTATTTTATTACAGGTAAAATAAAATTATTTTTTAATTAAACGTAAAAACGCAGAACACGAATTTAGTAAGAATAAAATAAAACGAAAATAACGTAAGAACATATAGACAATAACTTGGTACGAGATCCCAGATCAATCATGTATCCCCTGAGTTTCACGAAGTCGAGACCTAGCTAAATCGCTTTCTCGCACTCGAAAAACGCACCCGAAAGATTCACCCCATTTCATCAAAATCCTTAAGCCCGTTTTCAAGATAAAATTTACAAAAACTGTCGCTTTATAGTATTTGATTTTTAACAAGACCAGAAATATTTACAACAAATATTCTAAATAAGTAATTTTTGACGGGTTATGGCTAGTTATATACATCCATTGCTGATATAAAAAAAATATATATAATTATCATATTTAATGGAATTCTATATACAAAGGTTATTTAAATGAAAGCTGAAAATCTGTAAAAAAATGGCATCTACAAAAAAAGATGTAATACAAAGACACAGTATTAAAAAAAAAAAAAAACATTTAACATTTAGTATAGAAGATATGGTTTCCAAACTGAATAATAAGACAAATGAGCCCTTCTTCAATAAATTTCACATGGATAAAGAATACGATTCAAATCAAAACGGAAAGTTTCTTGTTTCATTTTCAAAATCGGTGATGCCCGCTAAGAAGATGCGCTTCTCGGAGAGCGTACCCAACGGCCTAGTTCCAACGAATGTCACAAGATGGTGCTCCGGCCAACCGATGATGTCATGCGACCGCCATCTTTTCCAACAGTGACACCGGGGTGATGGCAGTCTACAAGTTAACGAACAGTTCAAAGACTTACGGTACTTGGCTTTGCATTTCAATCAAATTACTAATCCTTTAAAAGGTAAGCAGACTTTTGCGGGAAGTTTTCAGTTGATCTGATTTTTAATTGGGCGGATTTCACCGTAGGAAGAAAGGCCCTTTACCTCTCGGAGAAAAGTCTACCCTGACAAGTCAATGATTGAAACAACAGATACAATCAAATATTGGACAAGTAATGAATGAAATATTAACTAATTTACGAACTGTTACATTTCAGTAGTGAAAGAGCAGAATCCTAATTGTTTTATTGAAAAGCAAATGTGAGCATTTGGTTATTTAGCCTTGAAGGGAACAGGTGAAACTTCATTGAAATGACATTCAATTTTTTTTTTTTTTTTTTTTTTTTTTTAATAGGCGAATTGAAAATACTATAATTACAAAAGACAAAAAAAAATATTTCAGTATTTAAAAATACAAAGGTAATATTAATTCTGAAGAAGAAAAATTATTGATTAGAAAACGTTTAATTGTATGAAATATATTTAAGAGGTCTTATTTTGGATGCAGAAAATCCAGATCTTTTTTATTTCCCACTGATTTAATATTCTATGTAATTTAATTAATATTCACTTACAATGTGGAGTTCTGTTGTTAGTTTTCTAAGCTTTTATTTTTGTTAAAACATCGTCCCATATACCTAAAATTTTGCGGCGTCTGCTTTTAACATCAAAATAATTTATTAAATTATTAAAATCAACGAAAAAAAGCCTTCAAATTTGTATTACACTGATTAGATTACATACTGTTATTTTTTTGTAATGTTTTTAATATAATATTTACAAATATGAGTAAATACTATTGAAAATAATTTGATACCTATAAAATGTGGTGTAATGTTATTGATTTCGATACAAGATTATCAGTGAGAGAGGTTCTCTAATTGTGATTTCTTTTAATTGTTGGGATTTAATAAGTCCTTTATTTGTTATTATTAATAATGTTAATCTGGCTTTGAGTTATTAGTTAATCCTTCTGTGTTGGATAAGTGCATTAATTTGGTTTGTGATCTGATTACAATGAAAATCGCCCTGTCAAATCTTATCCTGTGTGATGATAGGGGGAAGCAGAAGACGAAAGGGCGGAGGATGCAGTTAAGAGAAATCAAATCAGTGACTAGGAAAGTTGGGAAGGGAGTCTGTTTACAGGAGTTGTGCCATTGGGCTGATAGGGGAGAGGGTTGCGCACAAAGACCACGAGAGGCCAGGTGGTAGGAGTCATTACAGGATGAATCATTCGGGGAAGACCGGCCTCGGATGACCCCTGACGATGAGGGGGGGAAACAGAACTCGTGCATTCAAATTTAAAGCGAAATCGATAGATTTTATTTGCCAGGAGCGGTAATAGGTCTCATTGTTTCGATTTAAAAGCTACTTCTGTTTTTAATCACATTTCTGTATAAGAGGACGCTACATTTATTATGCGTTGTTTGGCTTTTTTTTTCTTCTTATTTTTAAATTTACTAATATTTTGGAATAGAATTTAAAAATTAATAATATATTTAATAATTTCATTGAACATGAAGGGAAAAAACAAAAGATAACGCTTTTATGATTTGCTTCACTGATTTTTTTTTTTTTAATGAAATTTAGGTTCCGCATCGCTCATTTAATTTTTTTTTTTTTTTGGTTATTATTTTTCAAAATATATCATGCATTCTTTTTGTAAACGTGTTTAAGGCTCAGGATTATTTTTGGTCTATAAAGTTGAAGCAGAGAATAATTTTTAACTGAAGTGAAGGTAAAAAAAAAAAAAATTAAAAACTTTTAAGCTTTTTTATTTTAATTAATCTTAAAAACTTCGGAAAAAGTGAGTGAATAAAAGGGTTAAACTGATCCTTTTAATGAATCGAGGTTTGTAAGATTGAATAACCTGGTTAATTACTAACAATCAGTCATTAAAAAACTATTAGGTTTAGTTAATTGTATAGGAGAAATGTGATAGTAGGAAATGTTGCCACCGAATATTTTAAATCTAAAGAATTACATTAGTAATTTTAGTTTAAAAATAAGAATATACAATAGAAAGTCCTGTTTATTATATTATTATTATTATTATTGCAAAAAAAAGTGTTTAAGATTGAAATGACTCAAAAATGTATTCATATAATTTTTTGTAAAATTATATACTTATTAATAAGTCCTTAGTTCAGCCTACACACATTTTAAAATAGTTCACAATTAAAATTAACAATTTAAACTCTTTAAGTTAAAAAAGCATCGAAAATTTAAAAACTTTTAAAAAACATTAATAAGCTCATATATTATATACTTATTGTTTTACAATATAGTTTTAAGAAAAAAAGTGCATTTAATTTGTTCAAATTAAAGAAATACCGTTAATTTAAAAATTGACAAATTAAAACTTGAGGATCTTTTAATATACAGTACGTTAAGATCAGACAGTTTAATAAAAATTTGAAGGTTGATGTTCATTGAATATCTAATTAAATAAAAATTAAGTTTTATAAAATAACTAATTTGCAACATTTCAGCTCTATTTTGTGCTGCAACAGCAGCTTTATTCCTGCATTTGTTAATAATACTGTTTGGTTTGTACCTGATATTGTTAACTACAGTTAACAGTCTTGGCAATACCAAAATCTCTTGAAAAAAAAACACTCATGATAGTAAGTGCTCTGATAATATCCTGTTCACATCACAATTGAATGTTGATGTTTTTATCTGCAATGATGGAACAAGAAGAACCTAATTATGAAGTGTTTTATTTGTCAGTTGTTTTTGGCCAAATACATTTTTTCATGTTTTTCTCAATGTCAAACTGTATCTTTTGAATTGATTGCTTTGGTATACTGACATTGTTAGTTTTTTCCTAATAGTTTGTACAACCACATATCTTCCACATTATTGTACTATATAACACTATTCTCTTAGATGTTGACGACACAACCTAATCCATTCTTCCTTTGAATAATTTCATAAAATTTGTGCCTATTCTACATTGATAATATCTATTCTGATATTCATTATCAGTCTTTTTAGCTAAATATACTTTGCTAGATAACAAATGTTATTCTAATATGTTTTCCTGAAATCTAGAAATTCTTATTAATAATAATACTCTAGTAACATCCATTTCTAACAAATGTTACCTTGGTGTGGCTTTTCATCATATTTCAAAAAATAAAATAAAATATAAAGAAAATACCAATTAATTCATAATATAGTTGATTATGATGTGAACGAGAAGGCAAGTGCTTCAACTTGTCTTTACATTGATATTTTTCATTCAAATGCTCTATACCTTGGTTGTCAGAATAAGAACAATATTCAGTCTTGTTTATTCACACTAGTATTAAGAGATTGATCTTTGAATGAAGTGGAAATTCAAAGTTCAGTATCCAGAAAATGCTTATAAGATGCAGATGTTAAATAGATCTCTTAAGGAGAGACAAAAACCCTTTTGCAGACCAAATATTTACTGAAAATTGTGAATTAAGTGAAATTTATCCTTAAGCAGTTTTTTGTTTGTTTGGTTTGTTTTTTCCGATTGTGATTTATAATACTTCTTCTTTAGAGATTGTAAACTCTTGCTTCAATTATGTCGTATTATTACTTAGCAAAAATCAATAATAATTGAGAAAAAAAATATCTTATTATAAGATCTACATTTCAACTAAGTTTTTAATAATAACATAACACAGTCATAATTTCAAAACAAAGCAGAATAATAGAGATTTTAATTGGTAATTATTCTTGGGCGTTTTTTAACAAAGAAAAAATATGAATAACTGTTAAGATTATTCTAGCATTAACTTTTTGAAATAAATTATTCATACAGTTACCTTGAATTAAATATATTTTAAGATATCTATAACCA
This sequence comes from Thereuonema tuberculata, assembly GCA_023159025.1. Taxonomy (NCBI): domain Eukaryota; kingdom Metazoa; phylum Arthropoda; class Chilopoda; order Scutigeromorpha; family Scutigeridae; genus Thereuonema; species Thereuonema tuberculata. The sequence goes on along the minus strand of JAFIDM010010028.1, from coordinate 65,632,552 downwards.
ACCTAAATAGATTGAATAGTATCTAAGTTAATATCAAAAGCTTGAATTCTCTTTGGTTTCGTGGGATAGTTTTCTATTTCTAATACCTTATCAACTATTTGAAGAAACTCGTGGGTCGGACTCTAGTGGGAAAAATTCAAAATGAATAACATTAACTTTTAAAGGTGGAGAAGAAAGGGCACTGACCTTTGTGGCAAATCACTGAAATATGTTTCAGACATTTCAAATCTCAAGTAGTCCTGTACTAGTGAATGTGGTTTTATCAGAACATACACTAAGAAATCTGCTTTGTTAGATTACGTTGTGATAACTAGAATGTGGCAAAAGCTGATTTCATCTTTGTTTATGTAATTCCATTTGAATGAAGGAAAAAAAAAGGGGTATTTTGGTGCTCTAAAACAAATTGTAGTTTTCTAAATTCAATTGCTAGAAATGTCGATGTTGATTTTAAAGAATTCGCATAGATATTTCTGGAGTCATTAAAGCTATGAAAATTCATGAAAATAAACTCTTGTTTATTAATTGAAACTGACAGTCAGTTGATCCTTCCATAAAATAATTCTAGGATTTATAAACTTTGTAATAAAATAAGTTTTTTTTTTTTTTTTTAAGTAGGCTACATTTTGATTTTTCTTAATTTTATTCATAAATAAAACACTAATGGGTATAATTTCTTATTTTTTTTTTTCTTTTTTACCTTAATATATAGATAATTCGAAGTTATTTCCTTACCATTTTACATGTGTTTGTATACTTGCTCTTCAATATGAGTCATTTTATGATTTTATTTTTATTTTCAAATTAATTGTTGATAATCTTTAATCAGTTGAAATTGTCAAAGTCCACTTAAATCCCTTACGAATGCTTTTAGTGAGAATTGCTTGTTTGTTTGATTGATTGATAAGCATTTGTGTTTGTTCAGGTCTCTCAAGATAGTGCTGCTGACTGGTCGGGTAGTAGCATGGCTGATGATCTTGATGATAAACCGCCAGCCCCTCCTGTTAGATTAACTAGTGCCAGGTAAGTAGCCAACTTTTGTTGGATTTTTATTTTTGTTTTAAATGGAAACAAGAACATACAGACATAGCCTGTTAAGAAAAACAATCGAGTCATAAATAAGAATAACGTATTGTTATTGAAGAAAAGAAATACGGAAGGTACATGCAATTATCAGATTCATTTTTGAAGAATTTCAGGTTGATATTATTTTGACTGCCAAGCATATGTTGGAAATTCTTCCTATACAAATAAATCAGTAAAAAATCTATCCTGTAGCAAAGTTGTTTCATACTGGATTAAAAGCAAAAATAAACAAACAACTCCTTATGAATAATACAATGAATTTCTCTATTATGAATAACACATTGCCACTATGAATCACTTTTACTAATGGCATTGAGTGATTTCATTATTAATATACTTTTACTATCCATTATTTTTATTTTTTTATTAATGATTCTAATCAGTTTTATAATTATTCCAAAAAATGTCTGTAAATACTACAATTGATTAATAGTTCATTTTATAATAATCTAAATAAATCGATGATTTGTTGAATGAATGCTCAAAGTAACTCCTAATTGAGATCTCTTTGCCTCCATGAAATGCCACCTATAAAATAACAACAACTAAAAACAGAAAACTGCATCATTTGCTTGTCTCATGAGTTTCCTTGATGTCTTAAGGAACTGATTATTTCTTGATAAAGTCAGGAGATGTTGTCTTGTGACTCATTAGCTAAATATAGTTATCTTTGTTGGTTTCCTTCCCTTTTCCTCCCTGCTGTTCTCATGTATTACTTTAAGAATTATTATTCCTTTTTTAGACCAATCAAATACAGATTAAAATAAAACATTTATTTCCTTTTTAATTTGACAATTGGCTATTCACTTCAATTTTTTTATAAACACACAATTATATAAACTGCATTTTTTTTTTCATGTATGTGGATTGACAATTTGTACCATTTGATATTTAGAGTACATAACAAGACACATATTTATTAAATGCTTATAATCATGTGTTGTCTTGTTGTGTTTACTAAATACACCGCCACATATTTTGGGGCTTTTTTTTTTTGCTATATTAATCCACACAGAAAAGAAATTAGTGAAATGATTTTACCTGCAAGTTCATAACTTTTAAGTGGTTTCTTATAGTTGTGCAGATTCATTTTGTGCCCACTTAATTCCATTCGATATACAGGTAATGAATCAACAGAATTTCCGATGACATCGTTGGATAACTGTGTAGCTCTAAAAAATAAATAAAACAGATTATTCAATTAAAAAGAAGAAACAAAAGCTTTTATACTCTTACTACTTTCATATTTATTACATGATAGTAATAAAAATCGATATTTGTAATAAATCTAATGCAATTATGGTTGGTAAGACAACTTGCAAAAATACATTGTAAATTCTTAATCTAGAATTAAAATTTTAAGTTTTCCTCAATAATTAGTTGTTGATATTAACAGTTCTTTACAAGACTTTTGGTCATCTTCTTTGGTTCAGTTTAAATTAAAATCATTTAGAGCTCTCATTGTATAATATCCACCTACCACTAAAAGTTTCGCTTTTATAAAAATGAATAATTTCTAACTTATTTTGATCATTAAAATCCATTTTTTTTTTTTTTGTTCTAATCTTGTTTTTTCTGCATTGCATATTAAGGGATGTTAAAAATGTTAGTCCAAAGTTATAATACTTTACCTATTCTTATGGTATTGTTGTAAAAAAAATTACGAACTAAAAAAAGTGCTGCAAGTCATATTCTTTTTCAACTGTTTCGTACTTTGTTGGCTCTTATCAACTGCTCAGCATTCAAAACGGCTTTATGCAAATCGTTTGTAAGGGGTGCAGTATTCTTGCTGGCATTCTTACATATTGGCATAGATATAAGCCTTTTATTAATTTTCCAAACCTTTGATATTAATATTTTGTCTTCATAATTCTGGAACAATAAAACAAAAGAATTGCATCGATTATCAACTACAGCTTTATTAAAGTCAGTTGCAATTTTCTAAAATGTCTGTCATATTTGAAAAACAAATGATAAATCAAATACTGTGATATAACAAAGTGCCTGATTTTTTTTTATTTTAAAGTGCTGCTATAACTTAGCTAGTGGAAGAGCATTGTAAGCTGGCCGTGTTGGATGAAACAACGTGGAATGGGAATGTTAATTCAATTGAATATTAAAGTTCTTTCCATCAGTTTGTAACTGATAAACTTCCAAATCACATGACTTGGTGATACAGTTATTGGCAAATATTTAAGTTCTGTATCTATAAGTAAATTAAGTTGTGCTCTGTAAAAGCTCCTCACTTCCTGTTAGAGATAACATGTCTGGACAAAAGATAAGAAGACCTTTACATCCTGTACTGTCAGGTTTTTTCATCAAATTATATTTATCATTGATATTTTCATCAAAAAAGAACAAAACATGATGTCAAAACTATTATTATTAAAAAGCATAGTAATAATTACAGCAGTTTTCCAGTAAATTATAATAGATGACGAGTTCACTGTTTTTTAACAGTTATCATAAAATTTCAAATTAGAATTTAATCCACCAATCAAATTGGATTTGATATTATTATGGTAACAATTAATTTAAAAAATGAATTGTCATTCGTTACTTATTGTTGTACATTTCTACTTAAAATAAATTCATAAGGAAGAAAAACAAGAATGGCATTTTCTATCTGATAAAATATAGTTCTAAATATCAAAATAAAAATTTACATGATTAAGTGTTTTATGTGTATATAAAATAAAATAACTATTTTTAGCTGCTTAAAATAACTGAAATTCTGCTTAAGATTGTTATAAATTAAGCAAGTTAATTATGATAAAGTAAGTCTGTTCTTTGATCATTTCCGCTTGTTGCTACACACTGCAAACTTAAGTGAAACATCTGTGGGTTATTTTTCTAATTAGACATGTTTTGTCAATATTCTAATTAATTTTTTTTAATAATTAAAAGGTTAATTTCTCTCATCATTTTTTGGTGTACTTACCTTGAATTTTACCCTTATTTTTGTTGGTCAAAAAGCTCAAGACTTTTTTTGGTAGGAGGGGATGTTTTCATATTTTTATCCCCTCCTGCATCTCATCTATAGGGACTTCTCTGTAGAGCATTAATACCATGTAGAGAAGCACCATCTTTCCCAAGGGGAAACCTTTCATTATAATAGATTAAATCACAGGGTGATTCACGAAGATATGCAGAAACTTCGGGAGCTCATTATACATGTAAAAGTAAAGAAAAAAGGTTATATAAACATAGGTCCGGAAATGCTTCGGTATCGAGTTACGGCTAGCGAAAGATTTTGCCCATAATGTAGTACAACTTCCACATGGACTACACCTCAGTTGTTAGCTCTCACTATAAATCAAAACAATGCAATTCACATTATTGTTGAACAGCTGTTATTGTGTTGCCAACTTTTTTGTAGGTTCCACGTGGGATAAGCTTCAAACCACTGGGAGATACAGTTCTGTGACATGTTTCATTCGATTTTTCAGGTGAACAACCATAAGAAACCACTGATTTCGCCCCTTAATTTACCTTCCCAGACTTCCAGCAAGTCTTCATTTCACCCAGGGTACTACATTATGGACGAAATATTCGCTAGCCGTAACTCGATACCGAAGCATTTCCGGACCTATGTTTATAAAGCTTTTTTTTCTTTACTTTTATATGTAGAATGAGCTCCCGAAGTTTCTGCATATCTTCGTGAATCACCCTGTATATATATATATATATATATATATATATATATCCTCAAGTCATCAGCAGCAAAATTTAGAAACAATTTAGAAAACAAAATCGCAACATTCCAAAACTTCACTCTTTTTTATTCAAAAACTAACAGTAATATTAATAACTAAATTGATTGAAATCTTTGCTTTGCGAAACTCGAAGAGATGGCTTTGAGTTTTGCCTACTATATATATATTGAATGGCCAAACTCAAATGATGCAAATTCGAGTTTAGCAATGCAAAGATTTCAATCAATCATTTGCAATTTAGAAATTTAGAACGTAAAGAATATATATATATATGTACACACACACACACATAAAAGTTAAAACTATTTATATTATGATTACTTATCACAAGTAGTATACTTATATAGTTTTGTACTTCTCATTTCTACTGAAACACTGGTAAATTTGTCATACTGAGCTTGGGAGAGGGGGAGTAAAAATTTCTCTCCAAAATATTTATAAAAATGGGTGAGACCAAATGGTTTACTAAGTAATATCCTGGAACAGCTGTTTCATGCTCTTTGGCGATCATTAGTGAGAAGCAGTCGCCAGTAAACAACGAGGTCTCAGTACTAAGGCTAATAAAAATAATCTGCGATTCCGACGATGTATTATAGATATTACAGATTGTAATTATTACATTTACCATATAATCGTCTCCAAAGAAAATTGTAAATACACAACTACTCAGAAATTAGTTGATTCTTGAGTACATTTGTACACTGTGTACAATATGAAACCATCATTTTCCTTGTTATCTATATAAAATTAAAGAATTTATTGGTAGCAGTTGAAATTAGAACTAGCAACATAGCAGTAATGTTTCAGAAACAGTATAAATATGAAATTGGAGCTTGAAAAATTTGGAGTTGCCTAAATCTGCTTTGATAATTGTATCAGTTTTATTTTAATTCTTCAGGGTGTCTACAGAATCAGGAAAACCGGGAATTATCAGGGAATTTTGTTATTCTGGAAAAAATCAGGGAATTATCAGGGAATTTTGCAATTATTACTTAAAATCAGGGAATTTTTTGGTTGAACAGATCTTTTTTTTTTTTTGTTTTTTGGTTGAACAGATTGGTTTTTTTTTTTTTTGGTTGAACAGATCAGGGAATTATCAGGGAATTTTAAAAGAAATTGTTCATGAAATCAGGGAAAAATCAGGGAATTTTTTTATTCAGATTTTGTAGACACCCTGTTCTTAGTCCATTTCTTTTTTAATTTTTATATCAATAAAATTCAGAGCTTTTGAAAGCAGCTAAAGGAAAAAAATTGACGAATACATTTCAATACTAATTTTTTTGTTTTCTTTCAGTCCGTCAGTTTTTCGTGAAACTGTGATGCCTGTTGATTTGAGACCTTTACCGAAGGAGCCAGAGTTGGAAGAGAAGAAGAAGAAATCAAAACCTCCAAAGTTCACCAAAAAAGAAAAGAAAGAATCTGAAAAACCAGTCATCTCCCATCCGACCAACTTCGAGCACACAGTCCATGTGGGGTTTGATGCTGTCACAGGGGAGTTCACGGTAAGAAATTAAACAAATCACTACATTCACTACGACAGAGTTTGAGGATTAGGTGTGGATAACACAGCTGCTTTTTAATTATTATTTTTTTATTATTTGGTCCATAATCCCACTATTGTTCTGTTGACCCAACACGTCTTCTATAGATGCCATTCATTTGTTTATGAACAATCAATCATTTTATTAGTCGAATAATCAGAAATCCATAGATTACTACATATATTCGTCTTTCAATCCTTAACTGAATAGAGTTCAAGAGTTTTTCCTAGTAAGAACATTTAGAGAATGATTCTTACAGTATCAGCTGCTTTTGATACCACTTGGCTGTAATTTCAGGAATTGTTTGTTTGTATTTTGACTCACAAACCTTTTGTAGGCCATAAAATAGGAAATTTGATTCCTTTTAAAGGGTCCCTGATACAGAAAAAAATTCCTGAGTAAAAGAAAGGAAATTCAGTGAAGACATTGAAGGCGAGAAAATGACGATAAAGAGAAATTGAGAACAAACCATTGAGATTAGCAGTGATTCTTCGATTAGATTCTAAATTTTCAATTGGTGAAAAACTGCAAAATTGTGAATAGGACTGATAACCAAAGTGGTAGGGACATCTCCCAACTTTGAAACCTTATTAGGTTATTTGTAAATATTGTCATAAGCAAATTACTACTATTGATTAGCCAGTTTTTAAACAAAAAAAGATGTTAATAAAAAGGCAGTGAACTTTCTCTTATCTTCATGGTTTTTTTTTCATTCCTATCTATTTACAAATGAGTTGTGGTGTAGATACATAATTTGGGCTCCCATTTTTAAGTAAATATCTGATTAATACATCGGAAATGCAGTGGTGCCTCAAAGAAAAAAATACACAATGAAAAACTCACCAATGAAAATTAGTGAGAAAATTCATGCGCCAGCAATGCGCAGGCCTCAATGAATTTTTTTAAACCATAAAAATTCAAACAGCGCTTTTGAATTATTAATAATAACAATGAATGAGACCAAATTATTTACAAGTGACATCCTGGAACAGCTGTTTCACGCTCGTTGGCGATCATCAGCCAGTATCATTGATGTATTGTTCATACTAGCCTCAGTACGGAGACCTTGTTATTTACTGTGACTTCTCCTGGCCGATGAACGCCAACGAGCATGAAGCAGCTGTTCCAGGATGTCACTCGTAAATAATTTTGTCTCACCCATTGTTATTATTAAATATCTGATTAGTTTAATGTTTGAAATGTGAGTGATAATTGCTTTTAGTGACCCTAATAAATAAATTCTCTTTATTAGTTATTAACATGCTGTTAACAGAAATAATTCCAAGCAGTGTAGAAATATTAGATTACAAACCTGGAAAAAACATTATTGTTGACAATTTATGGTATTTTTAATTTATTGTTAATATAATAATTATCATATAGCATTTCTATAAGGGAGTTTTTTTTTTTTAATATTATTAATAGAGAAAGCAAGTATGATATGCATCGCCATTTATGTTGTTAAATTATACATTCTGTTATTTAAATATTAAAAATTAAGTCCATTAAGTATTAACTTGAAGATGAAAATTAATGATATTAAATACTAAAGTATATTTGAATGTGGTGTATAACAGTTGGAAACTGTCCTATCGCTAAATCTTGCAAAATGATTAATCTTAATTTTTATTGTATGTTTGTAAAGGGTATGCCTGAATCCTGGGCCAGGTTACTCCAGAATTCCAATATCACCAAGTCTGAACAGAAGAAGAACCCCCAGGCTGTGCTTGATGTCCTCAATTGGTACGATTCTTCCACTAAGGAAAAACGCGAGTCCAAGTACATGACAGTCAACAAAGCAGTAGGTAAGTGCGACTTTTCGTCTTCCTTAGTTTTTGTTTTTTAATAACTTATCATTTCGTTTGGGATTTACTAATATTCATCTATAAGAGCATTACAAAATATACAATAAACATGGAACAACAATTTTACAAAATCACAAAAATATAATTAAGAACTGCAGTTGTATGTATTATAGAAGGAAATAGTTTTAGATCAAGCAAAACAGACAAAACAATAGCAAGTTTCAATTATAAATATTAGATCCATAAATAATTTTTACAATGTCACAAAAATTTGCATAATTGTTTATAGATTGATTTACGTGCCGTAAAATGAGTAAATAAAGAACATTTAAAACAAAGAATTTATATACTTTTATATAATTATTTCGAAATCATTATTCTTTGTTAATTCCATAAAATTATGTACATATATAATAAATAAAATTGCAGTAATAATTACATTTTAGTATCATTAATGCTTTGGTGTCCTTATGTTGTAAATGTTAATTTCACATAACACAGTATCGTTCAGTTTTTCTTCAGTTTGTAAGATATTTTTTTATTGTAATTCTTAAATAGTGAAACATCTATTTAGAATGATTTCTTTTGTATAGACCCATCGCCCCGACCAAGTTATTTGGCTGATAAATATGCTGCTGGAGCAAATTTGCCCCCAACCTCAGTATCGGTGAGTTTTCCGAAATTTATTAATGTTAAAAAAAAAATTCTATTTTTTTTCTACATTTTTATTTTGTTAATAATTGCTGTATTTATTTTTTTTATTCTTCTCCTATTGTTGTAATTGTTATTAATTGTATTGTTAATAATAGCCTAAACCTGAGCCTTCCCCACCCTCCACACCTGATGAAGAGGATGAAGAACCTCCTGGTCCACCTCCCCCTGTTGCAACTCGGCCAGATAAAACTAAATCTATTGTAAGTCTTATCCTGTTAATGTTTAAGATAATTTCAGTGAAACCTATTTAAAGCAATTACTCGATTTATGTAAGAATGAAATATTTTTACGAAAAATCATGAATTGATTAAAAGCAAAAACATTTAAAGCACCTATCTATATCCTGTTTTAAGGAACCGCAATAGATTACATCAGCAAGTTTGTCAGTAGCAAGTACTGGTCCACTAATGCAAGCCTATGTTTTGAAGGCTGTGGGGAAGAAAAGAAAAAAATCATAAATTTTTCCTTGTTCATATTATGGTTTACTTCTTACTTACCTAATACAAAAACTACATCTGTACTTACATAGATACAGTAAGATACACATGTTTGTTAAAGGCATTCTCAGGCATTAAAATCTTCTGAGATTTTTCAGTAATTAAGAATTAACTACAGCCCATTCAATGTTGCTTTAACAGATTTCACTGTTCAGTTTGAAACAAGCATTTATTTAATTACTTTTTGATAAGAATAAACTTAACACTTTATTTTTATTACGTTGCTTAACTTGGCAGAGATATTCTTAGAATATAAATTCCTTACTTAGAACATAATTTAATCCCAGAAATACCTAAACGTTTCTGCTACTGATGGTTTACTTAGATATCATACTAATAATATTGTTCCTAATTGCAGTATACAAAACCAATAGAAGAAGAGACCAAGGCGACAAATGGTGCTGCAGGACTTGATAAAAATAAAGACAATTGCAAAACAAAAAAGAAAAAGATGACTGATGAAGAGATTTTAGAAAAGTTAAGAAGTATTGTTAGTGTAGGCGATCCCAATCGGAAGTACACAAAAATGGAAAAGATTGGACAAGGGTAAGTAACAATTTAAATTAAGTTTAATCACTGTACGCATTGCAGTATTTTAAATCATAAGTCCCTCCAAATATGTAATAAAAATAAGCACTTACGTATTACCCGATGTCATTTGTGGAAAAAAAGTTAAAAACATAAATACATATTCAGGGTCAATCAAAATCTGAGATCTTCATATAATATCACAACTCCTTTATTAAACTAAAAACAAGAATACTTCTTCACCGATCCGATCCAATATTTCGTCTTATATATTTTTTCAAAGACTTCTTCAGGGTACAAATAAAAATAAAGAAAAATAAAATAAAAATAACGATTAAACGGTAAGAGAATGAACTTTCTCTAACCTTACAAAATTAAATAATACAGTAGTACATTCAATGAATATATACAGTGATTGTTGTGGGATAATATATTATTGACAAGAGATAATATGAACAATGAATTATCATACCATACTAAAGCTAATTAAATTTCAAAATTTTACATAATCTTTTATTTTTTATTAGAGAATTCCTGAAAATACTTAAAGACATATTGTTTACTTTTTGTGACTTGTCTCTGTTGAAGCATACGCAACAATTAA
>JAFIDM010010028.1:65559738-65589369 GCA_023159025.1 Thereuonema tuberculata | reverse complement strand
TAAGGGCAACAAAACTGAAGGTAGTAGTGGCGTATCGTTGAAGTTTTCATCAATGTTGTTGTGGTAAATTGCAAACAATTATTACACTATGCAAAATTATTTGTATCGGAAAAACATGACCCATTATCAAGTAGTTTAGGAATCAAAAAATGAACGGGATAACTCCAATACTACGAAAGTTATGTACCAAAGACGATGCCAAGTTTGAAAATATCCATTCCCATAGTAAAATTGAAATAACAAAACATTTAATTATTAAACTAAATAACTAAGTTGTGAATGTCCTCTTATCTGTGTTGGCAAGAAATTCGAATAATTGGAGTTACCTAGCCTATATGAAGGGTCAGTCCACGTATTGTCACGGTGACATCATAATAATCAGATCGCAGGTAGCTGAGCGAGATAGAATGCTTGTCCTTACATGAGTAAGTAGATTCGATAGTTTAAGAAAATTCGTTTTTGCTTGCTGCTACTTGCTTGTTTAATAATTAAATGTTGCCTACTTCTTTAATGTGCTGCCCTATTGTTGTAAAACATGTTGGCTGGAATACTGGACTCTTGATTTTGTGCTCTATGATTTAGAACTGTTGTTGTGTTTGCAATTTGTGCTTTTTGAAAGCTTCCAAAATGCCATACAGTTTTGAAGAATATGCTAATATGCATTACATTTATGGCATGTGCCATGGTAATGTGAGAACGGCTGCAAGGGAATGTCAACAAAGATATTCTAACGCAGGAAGGTCTCCGGATACTGAGTATTTATAAATGTGCATCGTCAATGGAGAACAGAGATTTTTCCACCAACTGCTGGATGTCTTGAAGGGAGACCTAGAAATGTCGACGAACAAGTAATTTTGAATGCAGTCGAAGCAGATCCATGGGCAAGTGCAAGTGCGATTGGGCATAATCCACAATGATTTGGCGTATTTTAAACAGAAGACGTTATCACCCATTTTACGTCCAATATGAGCAAGCTCTCAGGAGAGCAGATTATCTGCGGAGAGTAGCTTTTTGTCGAGAAATTTTATGAAGGTATCAGGCAGATAACTTCTTAAATAATGTGAACTGGTCTGATGAGGCAAAATTTTCTAGAGCTGGAATTGTGAACTTACATAATTTACACTATTGGGCAATAGAAAATCCTAGAGTAATACGAGCAGCTAGATTTCAAGAGGAATTTGGCATTAACCTATGGGTTGGCATGCTTGATGGAAAGTTAATTAGACCATTCGAACTTTCACCAAGATTGAATGGTGAAAATTACCTGGAATTTTACAGACCCCGTGGTTTCATTTCTATGAAGATGTTATGTTAGCAAATCGATATAATGTATGGTATCAACATGACAGTGCTCCTATCCATTTCAGCGTTAATGTCCATCAGTGGCTTAATGAAAATTTCTCCAATAGATTGATGGAACGTGGTGGAACAGTAGCTTGGCCACCTTGATCCCCAGACTTGAATCCACTGGATTACTTTCTTTGGCGGTACATCAAAGAAACAGTTTATTGTACAGTCCCCAAAATAAGAAGAGAATTGGTGGACAGGATAACAGAGGCTGTTAGAGAACTGACAGAGACACCGCAAATGATAGGCAGAGTGACTCTTTCATTGATGCATCATTGTCAATTGTGAATTTGTGCTGGCAGTGGCCATTTTGAGCATTTATTATGAAATTATTATAGTAGTAAAATGCCTGTTATTGTTTTTTCTCTTCTTCATTACACGTTTGTCACAAAATAACAGTTTTTGTTACTAAGTGGAATGGTTATTTTCAAACTTATGATGCCTTGGCATCATCTTTGGTACGTAACTTCCGTATTATTGGAGTTATTACGTTCATTTTTTGTTCTCTAAACTACTTGATAACGGGTCATGTTTTTCCGATCGACAATAATGCAAAATTATTTTGCATAGCACAATAATTGTTTGCAATATACCACAACAACATTGATAAAAACTTCAACAATATGCCACTAATATGTCTCAAATGCTCTCCAGTCAAAAAGCCTAAATTTATTCTGTGCGAATCACATTAAAAGAATACTGGCTGTAATAGCATATCACCACGGAACTAAATTCAAGATCTCTTAGCTGCTACCAACATTGCTGCTCAGACCATTGAAATAGAATTATAACTACCAAGACTTGTAAGACAACAAGCGTTTGAACCATCAAATGCAAAGCCATCGAATACTGGAAAAGATCTCTTGTAATCTCCTACTTATATTCTTGAAAAACCCCATTGGAGCAATGGTTTTCTGATGAAAACTTACCAGCCTTTTCATTATTATCACCACACCCTTTCATTGTGTTGGACATGCTAGTTGAAGAATTTATGGTAAAACCAAAAAATTTTTTTTTTATTTTTTTATTTTTACAATTTAAACAGTTTCTACAATGAAACTGAACTATGGTGCAGATTCTGGATGGATAAAAAAATTAAAAAAGAAAAAGTGAGAGATTTAGAATTAGCAGAGATGGTAAAAAAAAGCCAAGATTTTCTTTCCAGCTATGAAAAATACTCTTTTTCATTTTTCTGGCTCAATCGTGCACAACAAGCACCCCAGTAAGGTTAACTTTTTGCCCCGAGTAAGATTCTGGGTAAGCCCTTTGATATAGGGTAAAGAAACAAAAGTAAGTGGCTTGTTATTGTTCAAAGGTGATTACCTTTCAAGTGCCCGTTTATTCTTATTAATAAATCTAGTAGGATACTCATTAAGTTGTGCAATATTAAAAATATTGTGAATCTCCTCGTTAAAAATAGATTCACTCAATGAAACATGGAATGCTCTCAACACCGCCATATGTATAACATTCCTTTTGATGCTAACAGACACATTAGATTCAAGTTAAAAATTAAACCAGCATTAGATGATTTGTTATATACTGAGATATGGAAACCATTACATTCTTTCAAAACCAAAACGTTAAGAAAAGCAAGTCTGACGTTTTTCTCTTTCTCTAAAGTAAACTGTATTTCTTTAGTGATATTATTTAAATGTTTGAAAGATAGTATCAATGTGGTTAATATCGACCAAAAGAAATAAGTCATCCATTATATTTAGAAGGATATATAATGCTGATCCTTTAAGGTTGCCATGACTTTTCATGTCAATAAAAGCCATTACCATCTCAGCTATTAGTGCCAAAGCTGATAACCCCGTGAAAATATCTGCGACTATTGATAAATATTGCAATCCAACTAAAAACATTGCATTAACCTTCTGCATATTAAGCCCATTTTCATCAGCTTGCGTTTCGTATGTTCTTCAATGCAGCTGATTTCTTAGTCAAAAGTTCTCTCAATAAGATCCAAAGAGATACTATGAACAAAGAAATTACATCCAATGAATCATACTATGGACATCTTTAAATGTTGTACCCTTAAAATTTCGAAAGAAATCTCAAGTGCAGATAGTGGAATAAGAAGGAATCAAATGAGGCTTAAAGCCTGATTTCAATAACCTTCGAAATGACAGATATGCAAATACCATCTACAATTAATAATGAGCTGGAGAGGAACAAACTCATTACTAGTCTTACTCTTGTGAATTTTTAGAAGCCCTCTGAATCTAGGTAGTGTATACATATTAGCCAAACAATTATTACAAATGTTACTATCAATAATTTCTTAACACGTAAACCATCAATCATTCTCCTAAGAGAAGCAAAAAAAAAACTTTTTTTTTTATCCTCAGCATATAATTGAATACCTGTTGTATTGTTATAGAGAGACAAATGAAAATAAAATACACTTACTTACAAAGGAATAAACAGGATTAAAATGATGGTAATTAACCAATACGAGATATGTATTCTCACCTCATATTGACCTAAATGTTTTGTGATGTCCTATATGTTTGTGCTATGGGTTATTTAAAATTAATGTGTATTGGTGAAGACAGCAAACGATATTCAAACAAGACATTCCAAGGTAAATTAGTTTGAACTAAATTGTAGAAGACTAACTTAGACAACACTATAAATTCAAAGTACAGCAAGTACAGTGACACTATGCAGTGACAGCTGTTACTTATTTAAACTGAAATTTCAGAAAATGCTCAAAAAGAAAAATACAAAAATATTGCTAACTTATTCATACAGTAAATTGTTAATGTTTTTTATTTCTGAAATACTATTTTTTTTTCTATTCTTTCAAATCATTCTAAACTGAAAAGAAAAACCTATGTTTATCAAAACAAAAATAGAGTTAATAGTGTGAATAAATTTACTACTTTGGGTAAGAGTTGAAAAAATTCATATTGGTAAAGATATTTTCTTTAATCAGAATAAATTTCGTCAAAATGGCTACATTTATAGCTTGCACTAGAAAGCTAAACCTTGTTATATAATTGTTTCAATTGACAGTTTGCAGGCAAGCAAGAATACAGGATGGTCCTGAAATGTTTGGCCAAACTTTAAGACCTGATGCAACATTGCAAAATAACGAAAAAGTTCATTCAGATATTACAAAATGATTAACATGTACATAGGCTATGGTGTAGCCATGGTTAGAGGAAGTGTTCCAGCAGCAACATGCCTCTCATTGTCATTGTGAGGATTGCCGGACATGCCCAAACATGCTAAGTGTAGCTGTTAGATGTGTGAACATTATGCAGTGTCCTGAGTCGCGCAATTCCAGGTCAATGTGTGTGGCAGTTATTTCGAGCTATATTTAACAATGTGTTCTCAGCATTTGTAGACAGCAGCGAAAAGTACTATCGATATCACCATGAACTGGTACTCTTAAGGCATAGTTGGCATTCGTCTGTCACACTTATGGAAGAGCAAATAGGAACAGCAGAAAGGCCTAGCGTCTTTAATGGGAAACCTATCCACAATGACAATGTCCAGCCAAGGATACATTCACTGCCATTAAAATGTCATCTTGCAGAAATAGAATCATTTGGATCTGTTACCATTAATAGGGGTCATGAAACAGTCATGTTCAGATACCTCTTGCAAAAGAGCAGGTGCTTGAGTTGGTTACAGACATTCCAAGAACATCTACTAGGTAGGTCGCCACAGTAGTATGCATGTCGCATTAAAGGTGTACACAGAATTCTCCAGGAACAACTTCTCTATCCATCCCATGTGCAGCGCAAGCAGGCTTTCTCGCCAGCGGTTTTCCCTTCATATCAGATTTTGCAAATGGTATTTGCAGCAGCGTGTCGCACCTTTGTTTCAGCAGTGTGTTCTTTACACAAACCAAAGCATGCTTCAGCTGGGATGCTATTATGAACTTCTACAACTATCAATATCCACACACAACCATCCAGCCACAGCATCAACAGCAGTTCTCACTGAATGTCTAGGCTGGTACTGTTAGAGATTATCTCATTGGACCAGTCTTTCTGCCATCTATGCTGAGCAGGGACTTTACAAGCATTGCCTTGAAACTGACTTGCCTGCATTGTAGGAGGATGTTTCATTACACTTCCATTGTCAACTGTGGTTCATGCACAACATGGCTCCAGCTCATTTCAGCCTCATTGCTCAATGACATCTTAACCGCATCTACCCTGGCCATAGGATTGGCCTGCATCTCCCCCCCCCCCCCTCCCCACCTAAATCCTCTTGGTCTTTTTTCTCTGGACTATCTGAAAACACTAGTGTATGCTATTCATATCTACAAATATTGCATGACTGTATTGTGATGGGTGTACAATGATTCAGGTTTCCCTTGGCATATTTCAGCAGATCCTGACTATGAGGGGTGTGAGGGAACATCTCTTCCAACAGTGGCTACACCGTAGCCTATGTAAGTGTTAATCAATCATTCTGTATTATCTGAATAAAGCGTTTCTGCACTCTTTGTTCATATTAACTTTTTCGTTATTTTGCAATGTTGCATCAGGCCTCCAAGTTTAGCCAACATTTAAGGACCATCCTGTATACTTGCTTGCATATAAATTGACGCAAATGAAACAATTATATGATAAGGTTTAGCTTCTAGTGCAGATTTAAAATGTAGCCATTTTGACAGCATTTATCCTGATTAAAGAAAATATCTTTTCAAATGTCAATTTTTCAACTGTTATCCAAAACTGTAAATTTACTCAAACTATTAGCTAATTCAAATTCAAGTTTGGCCAACCGTTTACAGACCACCCTGTATAAATCTTGTTTCAGCAATTTATTATTACTTGGGTGAATTTTATTCCTAATTAAAATTAATTCAGACAGATTAAAATTAAGGATATATGATTAATTATCTTTGCAAAGGATTTTTATAAGTTTTTCAAAAATTTAAAATACAAAGGTCACTCCAAAAAGGCCCCCATTTTTCTTCGTTATGTTCCATTTTATTTTTTTCCTCAGTTATTTTCTACTTATCATGTATTCAAAATGGTGACTATTACTATCATCCGAAACATCATGTGGGTCTTTTTGGTGTGCAGTAATGAGATGGGAAACATCCCATTGTGACTGCCTAACTGGCAACTGAGCAAAGTAACTGTCGAAAGAAAAATGGACAGAATTAATGAAGTGGAAAGTGCAAGAGTTCTGTCACCACTCTGCATACAGCAAATAACTAATTCACTGCCAACATATATGAAATCATCATTTTGAATGGACATTGGGGCGCCAATGTCTACGAAATATGGACACAACTGATCTACTTGGTGTGTAATAGGTGGGTGCCCTGAGAATTCACAAAAAGCAATGCAAGACTATTTGTTCTGAACTTCTTGTATGATTAAAGGCTGAATAGGGTAGAGTAACTGTTGTATTGTGACAAGAGACAAATCACAACTACATCCCACCTTGAAACTGATGGAGTGAAATCAAACAGAGTTTTCTATGAAAAAGAATTCAAAACATCTTCTCTTGCAGGAAAGGTGACAACGATATTTTGTGTTTCGTAAATAGAATTCAACCTATTAATATTATGTCTATAGCAATCAAATTGCACCTAATGCAGTTAATTCTTTCTACTTTAATTGTCGTTAAGTAGAAAATACATAATGGAAAGATTTAAAATACACTTAGGATTAAGACAGTTGTGAAATATGTCTAGTACAGACAAACACACACATATTTAGATCATGTTATATATATAGATCACACTGTTAAAAAGTGGGAAATGCACAAATTCAAAAAGAATATCAATATATGCCAAAAAACAACTACGAATACTGCTATTTGCTGATGGATGTTCGACATGAAGATTATCTTCAGAGGCCTTCTAAAATAAATATTAAAATATTGTCTAATATAAATATTTAAAATATTTATGACCTCATAGAATTATATAATACTCAAAATTAACAAGCTTGAACATTTTATCTGAATCCTTTGCGAGTGCTACAAATTTTAGGCTAATAACTGTTCCCCTCCTACTTGCAGAGTAGCATTATTAGGAATTTCTAAATGGCCATTTTATGTATTAAACATTCTAAAATTATTATTATGTTTAAATATTATAAAACGCCTCTTAAATAACAAGGTATTGGTAAATGATTCAGGATTAAAGTCATTAAGATAGTAGACATAATCTTTGCAGCAATATTTGTAATGTACAGTCGAACCTATCTATCTCGAAATTTCTAAAATTTCCTACATTTATAATCTAAATTCAATGTATTTTCCATGTTTATCTCAAAAAAATTTCCTTCAAAACCTCTGTATCTCGAATTTCAGATAGTGTAAATTACAAAAATCGATGCTCAAAGACCACCTTTCTTCGATAAAGTTAGACATCAAAAGTCATTGAAAGACACTTTTTATTGTATGTTACAAAAATGTTATGGATATATGTTTAATTAATATGCGATCATACCACTGTATTTTTTTCTACAACAAAAGCAATTAAAACGTTTTTTAATTGACAGCATTTAAAACCCCTGTAACTCAAAACCTCTTTATCTCGAATTTTTTCCTTTCCCGTGAGATTAGAGATACAGTTTCGACTGTACTAATGACAATGAAAATAAAAAGAACAAAAATTTGAGGAAATAATTAAAATTTCAGGGAAATTTATTAGTATTAAAGAGAATTATAACATTGTTTGTGAACAAATTCAAAAGCGGAGAAAAATCATTAAAAAAAATTATACATTTTCATTTAATTACTTTATTAAACATTTTTTACCGTTGGACTAATGTAAGAAAATGAAATAATTCTAATGTGCAATTTATGGACTCCAATTGAAGATCGTCAGTCAATACAACATTGGTGATTGTGGACAAGAGGCTAATTGATGCAGGTCTTAACAGCAAAAGAAAGCTATACATTTCAAAGAAAAAGCTTGGTACAGTAAAGCCCCGATTATCCGCGAATGCCGTGAAAATTTTTTTTAATTATGAACCTCAAAAAAACCAATTTTAATCCAAGCCAACAACAGGGAAAATACAATAGGTCGAAAATTACTGACAGGTTTATTGTGCATCGTGATCCTATAGGCCTTCTCGGAATTTGTGGATGCAAACGTAGAGCAAAGGTTTCTGCTTTACTGTACATATTTTAAAAGTTTTACATATTATGTTTTTTGTACAATAAAACGTAGTTTTTAATGGTGAAATATTTTTTTTTCATATTTACACCTCATTTTTAGTCTTTTTTCAGGTTATCCGCGATTTTCGTTATCCTCGAAGCCCTTGTCAGCCAATTCAGCGGATAATCGGGGCTCTTCTGTATATTGCTTAGAAACACTGACCAAAGGAAAGTCAGATGGATATTTCTAATGAGTGCTTCTGTCCATTACAGATACTGCTGTGCTGTATATGATGTTTTACCTATTGTAATTGTTTGCAGGAAGCAGAGCAATGATACGACCTTAAGAGAGAGACCTAAAAGCAGATTGAAAAAAGATGCAATACCAGATGATATTGGATAGTACTACTGAAAGTATCTTCCATTTTGTAGAGGGAAGTATTGCAGCCATAATGAAGTACCAAAACTATCCTAAATCTAGTATTCAGTCTGTTCTTGACAAATATGAAAGATGTAATATTCCGGCAGTATTATGCATGTGTAAATAATGCCAACAAAACCAGATCCCATTTCAAAATTGGAATATCCTCCAATGGCTTAGGAGTTCACTAAACTTTCCTAAACTGAATACATTAAGCAGCTGCACTATGAGAATATATTCAGATCTATGCACTGTATGTGTGTGTGTATGTATGTATATATGTGTGCGTGCGTGCGTGTGTGTGTGTGTGTGTGTGTGTGTGTATGTGTGTGCGTGTGGCAAACGGAAAAATAAAAAGGGACAGGTTTATGGCAGGTGCATGGCAGCCGGTCACAAGTCAATATATTTTTTTTTAAAAATTACAAACATTTCCCATTGATGTCTCCATTACATTATGTCATACACCCGATATTATTAAAATAACATGAAATTTAATCGTTTATCTCAACTACCACATTTCATATTACTACCAACTTTTGTCAAACTTTGATCTCTCTTTCTAAATGCTTTAAGTCTTATTGCCACGAATGCAATGGATTCGTTTCAGTTTTTGCTCGGGGATGGGGGGGGGGGCTAGATTTTTCAGAAGAGCTTATAAGTATATATCTATAGGGTTGCATACCACCTCCCTGTTCCTCTGAAAAGAAATGAACTATTTCCCACCCATTTCCACACATTCTTATCCTACATATACTTAATTTACATGTACTTGCTATTAATATGATGTAGGTTAAAAGAAATGAAAACACTCACTTTATATATTAATGAAGGAATTTTAATTTTAACTAACAAAAAATGTATTTTCACTTACAGTCTGACTTACTACTCAATTATTATTTTAATTTTTTATAATCTTAAACTTGGGGGGGGGGGTCAATTGCCCTACCCTGCTCGCCCCAAATGACGCCCTTGCATGAATGTATTAAAAAAAAAATGGCCTTGTTTCTGTTAATAAAGTTAATTTTAATTATAATGAGATTAGCTGAATGAAATGATGAAGCATTTCATATAATTTTAGAAAATAATTTTACAGTCAAGACAAAAATCTGATGTCATATTTCAATTAGCAATATCGATTATTAAATATAGCATCAAAATATATCTTTATATATTTTTGATAATATTTGGGATATTGTGAGACCATATGTACTTACAAATCTTGCAAAATAAATATAATTGTAAATAATACTATAATAATAATAATTTAAAAATAAATATTATAAATATTTGCATAATGTAAAGAAGGGATGGAACTAATGTTTATGTACGGTGAATCCAGGAGCTAAATTCGAAATTTTTGATAAATTGAGATGGTGAGGCAATTTCATGCAACTTGTCTTTTATTCCTTATTTCGCACTTCTTTATTTCATTGCATTTATACAAGGAAATTTGAAGGAAGCAGATGCAGAAAATTTTAAGCCTCCATTGTGGTTAAAAATATTACTAACACAGTTCACATTTAATTACCGATGAAGGTAAAGAGTATGAGAAACCATAAACTAAGTTCAGCAGATTTAAATTGAGAAATCAAATTTCAAGAGGGGTTAATTAAGAACACCATGAAATAAAATCCCGGAGGCAGAATGTTTTTATCTTTCTGCAACGATTGATGCTAAGAAGAAAAACTTTCTGCGGGTGCAGGCGTTATTTTTGTTTATGTCCTGCAAAAAACGTTCATTCTATACCAGGGGTGGGCAGACTTTTGTAAGGTAAGGGCTACCTCAAGTATACTCTGAGTGGCGTGGTCACCTTAAGATAAAAAAACAAAAAAACAAAAACAAAACGGAATCTCTAAATCCACGACCGTGATCGACGTCTTGCCCACCCCTGTTCTATACGATATCTTTCTGCAGCCCTCATTTTCGTTTTGCGACAATGTCACGCCGTCGCTTGATATTCTGCTTTGGGGAAATAAAAGATATACAATTTTCATATTTATTTGTATGAAAATAAGAAAATTAGACAGGTCACAACCATTAGGTTACTGCCCGGCAAATGAAATAAAAAAAGGAAAAATAAAAATGTGAAGAAGAAGTTACATTTCTAAGTTTTTCTTAAACTTTGCTTCTTTTTACTTCTCTGAAAAAATGCGATTCCAGAGAATGTGAAATAATTAATTAATAGTATTAATAAAATTAATTTAGGAACTAAAGGCAAGATAACGAGGACTGGATCACTGAAGGTCTTCAATGTATTGTACTTCCTGATCCAAGCTGCTGAACAATATTAGGCTTTTACTCAGCAAATATCCTAATTATTGCTGTAAAAAATCCTGGAACTCAAATGAATGTTCTCTCTGACCTTACTAATCAACAGTATAAATTAATTTAAATTACTACACTTGAGAGCAGAAAAATCGCACACTTGCATTTTTTTACTTTTTTTGTTGTTTTCCTCACAATTCGCAATTTTTGTTTGAATCAAAATAATGTCAATTTAAAGATCGTTTCATCACTTATCCAATGACACCATTTAAGTGTGTATTGTCCCTTCAAAACAAAGACAATAACAACAATAGACACAACGCTCCAAAAACGCTTATTCCAGAAAGTGCTAGTTGCTAGACTTGCCGCAGCAATAACAGGGTTAATTTTAGATAATACTGCATCATTTGCAAATCAACGCTCAGCCTGAAAGGAACTCTCTCAAATACGCCTTCATTCATCACAAGAAAATGGATACCATACCTGAAGAAGCTGCTCAAATTGTTGTTCTAATCGAAGCAGGGCAAAATCAAAGTCAAGTGGCTTGTCAATTGAACTTAAAGAGCCAGTATCCCGTACAACGTGTAGACCAGAGATATCGAGAGACTGGTGGTTACGTACAGCGACGAGGATCTGCCTGCCATCGTACTACTTCTCAATGGGATGATCGCTTTCTTGTAACGAGTACATTGCGAAATCGTTACTTGAATGCAGTTGAACTGGGACAGCAACTTCAAAAAGCTCGCCATGTCACTGTTAGTCGGTGGACAGTAAGACGGCGGCTCCCTGAAGGAGGTCTGACTGCACACAGAGCAGCAAACCGCCTGAAATTGACCCCAGCCCACTGACAAGCCCATCTCCAGTTTGCTCGAGAGCATTTAAACTGGACATAAGACCAATGGAGGGATGTCCTGTTCTCAGATGAATGCAGGATGTTTCGAAATGGTATCGATGCACATGGAAGTCTATAGAAGACCTTCAGAACAATTCGTTCAGTGCTGTATCAGTGAACGAGTCTCAAATGGCGAGGGTTCATGCATGTTCTGGGGAGGAATTTCCTTAGAAGTGACAATCGAGATTGTTTTCATCGCCGGGGCAAGTAGAGGGTCTCGAACAAGAGGACCGACTTCCCAACGTGACATAGAGGAAGTAATGGAGGAGCATGTCATGCCATTTGCAGAATTTATTGGCGACAACTTCCTGTTTATGCATGACAAATGCCAGACCTCCCACCGCAGCAATTGTAAGCCAATACTTGCAAGAAGTGAATATTCTGGTTATGGATTGGCCTGCTTGTAGCCCCGATCTCAATCCGATTGAACATTTGTGGGTCGAGCTAAAGCGAAGAGTTCGGGCAAGAAGTGTGACTCCTACGAGTCTTCAAGAGCTGCAACTCGCAAGGAGTGGGAAGCCATACCGCAAGATTTTATCATCAAATTGATAAAAATCTATGAAAAATCGAATGAGGGCTATAATTAAGGCTAGAGGAAGGAATTCCCGTTATTAATAAAGACTGTTTTATAAATGTTTGTATTGAATTTTGTTTTAATCACCATTTCCCAGGCTGTAAGAAAATGAAGTTCAAGATTTTTCTAAGATCCCAGTTCTTCAGTGATTATCAAATGAAAAAAAAAAAAGTTTTTAATTTATAAAAAATATATAAAGTTGGACATTAACATTTGTATTCGTATGTTTCTTTAATTTCTACACTTTCTAATAAATTCCTTGCTTCCTTTTTAAAGCAAGACTAAATCCCATGAAAAATTCATTTACGAAGTTCGAGAAAGCTTCTGTATTTTAAAATCCTCCTAAACAAGTTAGTTAGATGCTTCGGAAAAGTGAAAAAAACAAACAAAAAAACGAGTTTTTTTAAACCAAAGGTAAGACCGAAAAGGGGAGACAGTGGTAGAAATGTAAAGGTTTCTCTATAATCCTATTTATAAATTTAATACGTTTTTCAACTCCAGAAGAAAGGATAAAATGTATTTGCAATCTTCACTACTTCTTGAGATGGTTCTAATCGCCATTACATTATTACATTTATAATCAAAAATCTGACTTTTTTTTTTTGCAAAAAGCCTTTATTAGGAAAAGGAAAAAAAAAAAAAAAAACGGCTTGCAATAAGAGAAATTAAAGTACTACGATATGAAATTTTAATAAATATATTAACTATTAATAATAACAGAATATTAACCAATATCTTGTTCAACATTATATTCTGTCGTGAAAATCGTAAGTTTTAAATTTAGCCGATAAAATTATTCTTATAAATTAAAACTTCTAATAAACATTAAAATGTTAAAGACAAACTTAAAGTAGGTAATATGCTATGTTAAATATATTAAGTTTAAATACTTGTTAATTTCAAATAATTGCAAAAAAAAATCTAATTCTAATACAATGAAAAAAAAAAGAAAAAGCTGTAATTTTTTAAAATGCAACATTAGCATATTAATTTTATACTACTACAAAAAAAAATTAAAATTTAGTTTAGAAAGGCCTAACAATCAACTGGTTTCGTTCTAGAACTGCCTTCGCTACAGTAAAATTTCCACTATAATGATATTTTATATCTTATTTTTTAAAACTTCGTAAAACATTGCAAACTAAATATTGCCAATTTAGGCTAATGTACTTTCAATTCTGCAACAAAATAAAAAATATAAATGCACTTAAGACTAACGATATTCCATTAATTGATTTAATGATTTTTTTTAAAGTTGATCACAAGGATATTTTTTGCCCGTCCGAGATTACATATGCTTCATAACAAACTTCTTCTGACAATAAATAAATAAAAAAAAAGTCTTTATCTGTTTACTTTAATGATAACTTGGCTTTAAGACAAAATTCGACTTCAAGTCAGTTGCAGACACTTTTGCTATAGAATTTTCCCTGTATGATTCAGCCGAATAACTTCCGCTTCCTAAACTAGTCATTAACCGTTGTTAGAAATATCCTCATTGGCCAACAAAGTTACCGTGGACGAATCAGCGACTTCGTTTCATTTTTATTCGGGGAGGGTATTTGTGTACATCCTGCTGAATCACAATGGCAGACGGTTCTACGGCTATGTGGAGTTTTTGACTTTTAAATAATGTCTTTTAGCTGCGAATAATTTTTTTATATTTACATTCTATGTTTATTTTACAAGTTAGGTACGCTTTTAAGGTTACTATTTTATCAGAATCCTTTTTCTGATCGTTGCTAGACACAATACGTTTCACTTCCAAAACTTCAATGTCGTAGTTTAAAGTTAATCTGGAATGCTATTATCATCATGTGATGTTGCTTTAATTAAAAACAACATTTAATCAATTAACAATAAACATATAAAATGGAAATCTATCGTAAGTGCATTTCTTATAAAATCAAGCTTCTTAATGATTTGTGGCATTCATAATTAAATTTCATTATAAATGTGCCAGTTCATTATTTTTTTTTTTTTTTAATCGTTGTCAATATTATTTTGCCTTAAGTTAAATTAAAATTTTATAATTTTGTTGTTATACTCACTATTTAATATCACTTAGTTATTTAAAGCATATTTACATTTTCATATTAAACCGTAGTTAATATTCAATCGCTATCTTTCTTTTTATCAATACTTCGTTTCTGAAATAAGAGTTTTTGAAATCTTATGAAATGAAATGAATAAGATTTACTACAAAAATAATAAAAAGAATTTAAAAATGTCAATCAAGTAAATTAATTAAATAAAATAACGTTAAATATGCATTAATCATTGATCATATAGTTTATCTTCTTTACTTATGTACTTATTCATATACATGTAAAGCCTTTCTGGCATAGCCTAGTGGTCTAGGCAGAAGCCTCCTACTAGGCCAATGTGTCAGAACCTGGGTTCGAATCCCGGTACCGGCATGGATGTTTCAATTTCCTTTCCTGTGTTTATCATCCCCTTCTTCAGTTTCTCTTCGAGTCTAAACCCATTCCATAATGGCTTCTTGAGGAAGGTAATGGGAAACCACTTGTGTCTTTCCCAAGAAAATTCTAAGGGTTTACCTATAAAATCTCCGAGAGTCGGAAGTGATCGATGGCTTAAGTAAAATAACACATGACATATTTCATACCTTCAATTTATTTTCATAAATGTGATTCATTTCATTCGATGTTGAAAGTCTTATTTCTTATAACATTATGTGTGTGTGTGTGGCTTTTTTTTTTTAACAATTTTTATATTTCTAAACATTATTATAGCGATGTTCGAAGCTTGTATAACTTATGAGTCTGGAGTAAGTGATAATGAGGATTTTCCAATGACATCTGATCCTATATGGATTTTAGGCAAGAAGTATGATGTTCGGACGCGTAAGTTCTATTTTTTACTCTTGTTACTTTGAATTACTAGTAGATGCTATTTATATAAAGGTTTTAATGATCTCCAAAAAACAGGATGAACAAACAAAATATTTTATTATTTAATGTTGCTTCAGTTACAACCAAAAAAATATGCTAACATTTGAAAGTTGTGGAATTTCTATTTGAATTTTATAACCAACACAAAGGGAAAAATTAAGGGTTGAAGAAAAGGTCTATTCTTTAATAGTTTTCTAGATATCAGCAATTAAACTAAGTAGCAAATAACAAAGTTAGCATTATGAAAACTATGTATTTAAGTTTATTTAAATACTTTTTTCCTTTAATTAAATTACATATAAATAAAAAATTGAGAGGTATGTTTAAGATAAAAATTATAATGTGACTTTCACTTATGTATCCTGCTGTATGAACACAGATTATATAAAAACATAATGAAAGGAGCTGTACTCTTATCAGATCCACATATAGCCTTTTCCTTTATTTCATTAGTTAATGCTATCTTTATATTGACTTTTTGATATAAGAAAATTGTACTGACTCTGCTTATCAGTATTTTTATACTTTGTTCTTATTGAATGTTTTTAATTTTTTTATATAAAAAAAATATTTACATTAGTTATCACTTACCATTATTTGATATTTGAAGTTAATTTATCAAATATTTTATAATGAAAAGCTACTAAATAAAGATACTAAGTAATTAGGCAACCTGAGTATAGAAAGTTACTCACCTTCAGTCTTATAAAGCCACACAATTGCTATTTTGTATTTGCTAATCATTTTGAGATTAAATGGATTATTTATTTATTTATTTATTTATTTATACGGCCGGACCCCGATTTAACGAATTCATTGGGATCGAAAATTTTATTCGTTAAATCGGGGGTTATTCGTAATATCGGGGTCCAAAACAAAAAATAAAAAATTTCTGCAC
The DNA here is from genome assembly GCA_023159025.1 of Thereuonema tuberculata. Taxonomy (NCBI): domain Eukaryota; kingdom Metazoa; phylum Arthropoda; class Chilopoda; order Scutigeromorpha; family Scutigeridae; genus Thereuonema; species Thereuonema tuberculata. The sequence goes on along the minus strand of JAFIDM010010028.1, from coordinate 65,572,965 downwards.
TTACCTTATGGAACAGCTCTAATAAGCAACTAAAAAAAATATCCATAATTAGAAATTGTACACTTTTTATTCAGTAGCTAATAATACAGCGAATAATTATGCACTAGTTAATTTGAAATTTTAAAGTATGTACTGAGTAATGTTTGACAATTTCCTTGCTTCCTGACTCGAAAAAGTTCTTTTTCGACTTTATGGAGAGAAGAAAAATACAGCGTCATTTATATCCTGCTGCATTACGTATATTTAGGTATGTTTACCCAAACTAACAAAAAAAATTTTTTTTTCGGCTGTTGAAATAATTCGTTAAGTAGGGGTTTAATTCTTCATTTTAATCGGGGAGAAAGAAAAATTCGTTAAATCGCGAAATTCGGTAAATATGGGTTTGTTAAATCGGGATCCAACTGTATATATCCACATGATAACAGTAGCTAGCTACCAAAGAATGTTATATGTTTGATTTATTGTAGCAGTGTTCCTTAATATGTATTGTAGAAAAAAAAAAGGTTATAATAAAAACGTTTTACAGTGCAATTTTTAAGTCGAAATACACATATCCATCTGTCTATTCAGTTGTAATCAAAATTACTCAAAAGCAACTTATCCTTGATAGATTTACATTGTCAAAAGGCAAATCGTTATTGATTTTGGTACAGACTGAGATGTGCAAGGAGATAGGAGACAAAAAAAGTCAACAAACCTTAATTTTGAGACACGTTCTCCAAATGAGACCTTAGCATTGTTAAGACAATCATCAACAGTTAATGTTGGATCGTGGACTATATTGAAATATATTCAATTATGCTGGCTGAATGTAGGTGCTTGCTTTGGGCCATTAAATTCAGATTGTTGATTCCATTATTAAACGAACTATGAGTTGCAATACTCACTTAGCTTTCCACATATCTGGTACTGAAACTAATATTTTTTTATCTGCTACAATGTCCTTACTAGAATATTTAAACTATAAACTTCTGTGATACACTGACTTGACAGTTGACTTTGCTTAACCTTGTCGCCAATGATCTTTTGAGTGCCAATTGTATTGAATATAAAGAAATATCCACGCTTTTATCTTGATTTATTCAAGCATTAGGTTACAAATATTCTGTTTGTCATGAATAAAATTGTAAAAAGCTTCTTGAGTGATTCATTTGAATATCCAGTAATCGTTTATTAATATTTATTCTTACATCTGATTAATGCATCTAACTTCTCAGGAGATGCAGTGAACTTCCATAATCATCTGAATAGTAAAGCTCATATAGAGCAAATTATACTTTTTGTTTACTTTGTAGCATTACACCATCTCCAATAGTGGTGATATCTTTCTCAATCTAGCAATATTTGTATATAAAGCAAGTTAGCATTAATATTAAAGAAATATTATTTTGAAAACACTTTGATATTCAATCCACTAATCAGATTCACAATTTACTGCAAATTATATTTTATAATCTCATCAAACTAATGTGAGAATGACATATTTGTCAAGATGAAATATCAAGGTATCATTAAAAAGTAAAAGTAAATTTAAAAGGCATTATTTCATTCAGTAACTTGATTAAAAATTGTGTATCTTTTCACAAGAAGAAAAACAAAGGTCTCTTGTTTTAACTTTCCTGATATGTACTTGCTACAATAGGAGTAATGTGTAGCACTTACTAACGGCCTGTTGATTTTAGTCCTAAACCTCTATTTATTTATTTTTCAATGAATAAAAGATCAATTGCTTATGTTAGGAAACAAAAACAATTCTGATATATCAATCGGAATGGAATTTAAGACATTCATTTGCTGTATATTAAATTAAATTAATTACATATGAAGAAGGAAATTAATAATAACTTTCATTTGCTTTAATTTATATCTATAAGAAACTGAATAGTTCTTTTTTAACAAGATAATTATATATCTTGTTAAAACACATATTTATGTATATAGAAAGAACAAAAATAATTTTGATCTTTTTTTATTTACTTACTAGCATATGTACGCCCTGTTACAATGATGGGAGAACAATGTGACAGTTTTTAGCTGAGATAGAGTATTTTTCAGTAGAAGTTTATTCTGTGTTTAAATATTATTTTTAATTTTTTCATTCATGTCGAGAAATATTTCTAACGACTTTTCAATTCATCGTTGAGGGTCATCTAATGCTCGTCTGGCCTGCACTTGTAGTAGACTAAAAAAAATGAACATTGACATTTAAATTTTAATCTATTAAGCTAAAATTAATGAGTTTTTTTTTTCTTTACCTCTGGCTCTTCTCTCATTGCATCGCGCACACAGAGGGAGTGATAAAGCGATATTTAACAACAATAATTTGAATGTAGTCCCCATGACCTAATGGATAAGATGTCTGACTTCAGATCAGAAGGTTGCAGGTTCAGTTCCTGTCATGGACGTTTCTTTGTAACAATTATTTCTATTTTCACAGGAAATTAAAATTATTTTTGAAATGCAGAGGAAGTGTGTTAGACAAAGACAGGTCTGGAGAACTATGTAAGAGATATTTATTGTAACCTTATTGGTAAGCAAAGGATGTCCTAGGCTTGGATTAGCATTTAGAAGCCATTTGATAAGCACTGAAGATTCAAAGGAATTAGAACAAAAATGTTCTAATTTTGAAATTTGATGTTAGAATACCTTTTATTTTCTGTCTAAAATCAAAATGATCAAAACCCATTAGCCCTAACAATTTCAAAGTTTTAAAGTGCTCAATGGTTTAGACTCCACTATTACAGAACTCTTATAAAAAATGCTGTTGTCATGATGAATAGCTATCCAGAGAAGCTATACGTTTACTGGGATAATGTAGATTAGTAAAACTAATAATTTTAACTATCTTTTTGAACAACTACTTTAAGGTCTTACTTTGCAGATATTGTAAAGTTGGTATACTACTTATAATTTTTCTTGATTTTATATTTATCATCATTGTTTACAACATTAAAAATCTATACTTTTGTAATAAGGATCTGCATTCCATATTCATCTTTGTTTTTTGTTTTTTCTTAATGACAGAATTAAAAGGGCTTTAGTTAACATTTATAAATTAGGTTTTAATTAATTTCCTAAATCGAAGGATTCTTTCTTATCATAATAGTAAATTAAGCATTCCCATTTTATATTTCAGCTTTTGGGATTAATCAACAACTAAGTTTAAGTACTTTTCAGTAACATACAACAAAATCTTCTTCATAAACGCCTTTTATTAATATCAATTAACTATAAAACTCCACAATCTCCAAACGGCAATATTTCATAAGACTAATCGTCTTATTTTTTCAAGCCCATTTACTAACACCATGGGAAGATTTAGACAAAGATCGGACATTTACTGAAAAAAATATGAAAAATAAGACAGTGAAGAATTGGAATTTAAGAAAATAAAGAAACGGAAGTGTGATCATTATTATCAACATGATTCCCGTTTTCATTAATAATCACGTAACATAACCACGTTTTGTTTGTTTTAATTTAGAATTCTTGTTTGTGATTGATTTTATTTTATTTTAATTTTGATTTGGGAAGGAGGGAAATGGTTTTCCTCTTCCCATGGTGTTAGTAAATAGGCTTGAAAAGTAAGACGATTAGTCTTACGAAATATTGCCGTTTGGAGATTGTGGAGTTTTATAGTTACTTTTCAGTAATTTAAACAGTTTTACCTTTAAGTATTGTGAAATATACATCTTTCAGATATAAGCTTCAGTAATAATGAAAACAATTTATTTTTTTAAGATACCTTGACTGAATAGACTTCATATCGCTTTAAAGCTGAATCCCATGATAAAACTGTGAACAGCTAAAATAAAACACTTCACATTTTATCATGATTAAAATTTATAGCATAAAACAAGGTAGCACACTTTTGTAATATTAAGAATAATATATATTAGTAACAGTTTTGAACATTCACCCAATGAAGTAAATGAAAATCTCCCTCCCAAATTTGTATTGGTCCCTCTACTTACTCTGTTTCTTTCAAGATTACTTATATTTCCAAATAGATGTAAACTTTAACCAGTCTGATGAAGAGCAGTCAATGTTCAAAACTGTTACTAATATATATTATTCTCAATATTAAAAAAGTGTGCTACCTGGCTTTTTAATTTAGATATTAATCACATGTTAAATGAAGATCTTAAAATTTAGTCACAGATCTAAATTGCTTATATTGTTTAAAAACATATATGAAATTGATACTCAATTTCGTGTGATTTGAAATCCTGCTGAGTAAGATTCAGGATTGGTTTTTCTGAATTGATAATAATCGACTCATTGGCAAACTCTTATTATTCAAACCTTGTCATGAATTTGGTTACACCAGTTTTCATAATATTTGGTACGAGAATTATTTAACTTAAAGTACGATTTTTGTTATTTTTGATCATTATTCCATCCCCATCCCTTAACAAAAAAACAACCTGATCTTCATCGTGGCTTATGCTTGGTCACAATATCATGTACAGTAGAGCCTCGATTATCCGCGGAATTGGGTGGCAAGGGTACTGCGGATAGTAAAAATCGCGGATAACCCGAAAAAAGACTAAAAATGAGGTGTAAACACGAAAAAAAAATATTTCAGCATAAAAACTATGTTTTATTATATAAAAAACATAATACGCAAAACTTTTAAAATATGTATAGTACAGCAGAAACCTTTCTGCAGAGCAAGAGCCTGCCACTCATCCACAAATTCTGAGAAGGCCTATAGGATTACGGTGCATAATAAACCTGTCAGTAATAGACCTTTGCACTGCAGGGCCTATTGTACTTTCCCTGTTGTTGGCTTGGATTAATTTTTTTTTTTTTTGAGGTTCGTAATTAAAACATTTCTTTGCGGATAATCGGGGCTCTGCTGTATAACTAAATACATCTTAAAACAAGGTATAGTTAGTATGTCAACTTTTAAATAGCCAGCACAATATTTTAACATGTCTTTTTTATATTACATTGGTTCTTCAAAGCCAACACACATATAAAAGGTTAAAAATAAAGTTATTTACAATAAAAAAACCACTACCGGTTTCTCAAGCTTATAAATTTGCACGCATTTGAGAAATCGGTAGTGGTTTTTTGTTGTAAATAACTTTATTTTTAACCTTTTATATGTGTGTTAGCTTTGAAGAACCAGTGTAATTTTAAGTAGCCAATTGGTAAGAGTAAATAAAAAGTTGTTTATTCACTTATGTTGATGGTTTTTTGGTGTATAGCTTCTTGCCTACTGTTCTGAGTTTTACAAAAATCAGTAGAGATCTTCCTTGTAATAACCTACACATATTGTAAAATTGAAGCTTTCTAATTGTAGTTTCAGTGATAATTCACTAACGGATGGACATACATATTTCGACTTACAATAGTATTTTATTTTTTTTTATTTAACTTTTTTATTATCTCCTCCTCTTATTAAGGGACATTACAAACATTAAAGTAAAACTTTAATACCATGGGTATAATAAAAATTGCTTACAAATACGTTATTTCTACATTGATATATTGAAGTAAAATAATGTTCTTTTTCTTCTAGAATTGAAAGAGCTTAAGGCTGATTTCAAGACAAGATTATGGTTTACCTACAGAAAGCTTTTTTCACAGATTGGTAGGATTTTTTTTTTTATTACTTTTACCTTCTCTCTTTTTTTTTTTCAAAATATATAGATAAACGAAATAACATAATTTAAAGTTTGAGTAATGTTAAGATCTTGTAAATTATAATTAGTAAATTTTTAATAATATATTTCCAGGTGGAACAGGATTTGAAAGTGACCAAGGTTGGGGTTGCATGCTACGATGCGGTCAAATGGTGATGGGCCAGGCTCTTTTATATCGACATCTTGGAAGAGGTATTTACAAACCACTCTTGTTTTGTCCCAATGAGTTTTAAAGTTAACGATTTAATTTTTTTATAGTTAATGAAGAGTGATATATAGATAGATATATGGTAATTTTGTTGTTTATATTTTTTAGATTGGATTTGGCATCCAAACACTTCAAATGCCACTTATCACAGAATTATACGACTCTTTCAAGACAAGAAAAGTGCTCCGTATTCAATCCATCAAATAGGTATAATATTCTTTTCTGCTTTTCAATGCAAGATCCTTAACTTAATATTACTATTAAATGCATTTTTGAAAAATTAAATGCCTCCAGGAATAGATAAATAGGAAGCTATCTATTATTATATATTTTTTTTTTTTTGATGATAACAGAAACTACACATGTAATAAAAACTATATTGATAATGTAGAAATTAGTTAGAAACTTAAAAGCTCTCTGAAACAAAATAGTCTGTGTATAAACAGCAAAAGGGAAATGGAAGTAAATGGGACTTAACTGTGTGATATGCCAGTACCTGAGCTTTGCTCAGGAGAATAAAATGAAAATAAAGAAAGAACTCTGACTACAATCACCTGTTTATTTTCGGGGAAATGACAGCTCTGCAGTGAATATACACAACATTGAGAGGAAAAAGTTTTAAAAAGTAATATTAAGTATAATTATTATTTTATTACAGGTAAAAACACTCACAACCCGAATTTATTAAGATAAAATAAAAACGAAAATACTGTAAGAACACTGTAGACAATAACCTGGTACCCAGTTCAGGTCCATCATTTAACTCCTAAATGAGTTTTCCTAAAGTCGAGACCTGGCTAAATCACTTTCCTGCACCCCATTTCATCAAAATCCTTAGCCCCATTTTCAAGATAAAATTTATAAGAATTGCTCATTTTGTAGTATTTGATTTGATTTGATTTTAAATTTAAAAGTAATTTCCAATAATACGAATTTTTATTAAGAAATAGATCATTTTTATCTGAGTCATTTGCCATAGTAATTATAATAACATTGCCAAACATTTAAACAACTTACTGGATGCAAAAGTCACACAAATTTTTAGTCAGTTTTTTTTTTAAATGGGGGGGGGGGGACTACTTTCAAAGTTCTAGGATAAATTTGACAAGTGTAAGATGGCATTTGTCCTGTCCTTCTGTTATCTAGATAGCTTTGCTTCAGGTACAGAATCCTGATAAAGATTTTTGTCTACTTCATTTGCAGTAACTCTTTATATTTTTAATTATCATTTGATGTTTTCTGAAAGAAAAGAAGGACATAGTAAACTGATTAATAATAATATTGTAATTACTTTAAATATTCATTAAGACAATGAAGGAAAAAAATACATCATTTTGTAAACGGTAGCTGCCTACATTTTGAGTTTTGTTTTCTTTTTCAGCTCAAATGGGAGTGTCTGAAGGAAAAGCTGTAGGACAGTGGTTTGGGCCAAACACTGTTGCTCAAGTTTTGAGGTCTTACAAATTTTTATTTTTAGTGCTTTTTTTTATTTAACTTCTTTTCTTTTTTTTATTCATTTTGAACAAAAATAGGTAGATGAGAAGATTTAAAGTTAACATTATGTAGTTAATTTATGAAGTTACTATTTATTTTATATTAACAAACCCAGTAATGTTTCCTGTTTGAAATAATAGCATTATAGTTCATTCATTATATCTCTGAAGATACATGATCTCAGTTAACCAATCATTATCTGTTCCTTTCTTCACTCGAGTTATTGTTGCATCTGGAATGTCGTTGTAAGGTACTTCCAGTGTTTACATCAAATTCATCATTGCACTACAATGGATATTTTTTATTATTTTTGTTGGTTTTTTAATATTTTTATATATTTATTTATTTATTTACTTATTTATTTATTTATTTATTTATTTATTTATTTATTTATTTATTTTTGTATTTTTGATTTCATAAAAAGTTTGTTTTTAGTCGCTCATTTCTGTTATCCATGCCGGCTGCTCTCTTTTCTTGCCCGGCGTTTCAAACATTGTGCTAGGCTTATTTAACGAAGCTTCGGTTTCCTTAACAATATTGAACACTGAAGGAGATGAAATACCTGTTGCTTTAGCCGTTTTACGATAGAGATAGACGACTTGAAATAAAATATAACATTCCAAATGATTCCTCTCGATTGACTATTCAGAGTTTTGTTGGCACAAATGTACAACAGTGTGCGTTCAGCAGCCGCCATGTTCAGAACAAAAGTATACGGAGTAACTAACGCTCAATAGTTTACCATATATGGAGTTGTCACATGTCTTCAGAGATATAATGAATAAAGTATATTAACTAGAACAAGTAGTAAGTAGTGGATGAAACAAATAAGCAGCTGCTTGCTTCATTACTTAATATTCAAAGTTTCTCACCTTACCCATTTTATATTTTTTAAATTAGATATTACAGAAGTTTCTGAAAATGAAGGCAATCCATCACATTGAAAATCTTGAGATATCAAACTTTGGAAGTTTTACTTTTTTCGTTGTTGTTGGTTTAATACTCCTATAGTTTATATGATCATCAGAAGATGTATATAATAAGTCAGAATAGAAATAAGAATTATTCCTATAAAGAATCTGAAGTGATTGTGTTTTTCTGAAAATTAACTTTCTGAGAGTTGATGCTCCAGGACAAGGGGTGACCATAGGAAAGATGCATGAATTTTGTTTGAATAAGATCACTGTATTGGACAGGTAAGAGCACAAGGGCAAAGATGAGAGGGGAGAAGTCTCTCATAGTTACAGCTGTATTGAAGGTTTTAGGTTCGTTCTGAAGTAATCTACCAGAGGAAACATCTTTAAAAGAAATGAATAAACTTGACTAGACTAATCACTTCCATGAATGAAAAATCAACTAAAGGTTTTTTTGGTTTTTTTTTTTTTTCTGTAAAAAAGAGCTAATAAGGAATGAACTATATAACTATAATATAGAATGGGTTATACCTTTTCTTTCTTAAGACCAGGAAAAACAAAATGGTAGAAGAAGACAGACGCTGTTATAACAGCAACCTTGCCTAGTACTGGAGACAGTTTACATGTTGGAAGATAGTTATGGTAGATTTATGGCGATTAATATGACTTCAGAGGAGGAAGATCGATGGTTGATTTTCTATTTGCAATGAGGCAGAAAATGGAGAAGTCTGGAAATGGGCAGAGGATTTAGTGATGCTATTTATTGACATTGAGAAGGCTTATGATGCTACGCCAAAGATAAAGTTATGGCAAGTTCTACAAAATTATGAAAATTGGTGGTGATATTACTGGGATGAGGAAGACACTAAACGATGGTTATAAGAGTTGTTTCAAAACAAGAGTGGGCGTGGCAGAATACTTTAGGTTGAGTCAGGTTTAAGACAAGGTAGTGTTTCTAAACCTTTACTAATTATTCTCATCACGGATAACATTTTGAAAAAGCTGAAGATAAAAGTAAATGGTAAGAACTCAAATATAGCTCTCTTTACAGATGATGTGGTTATGCGAGATAAAGATAAAAAAGAAGTGAAATTGAAAATTAAAGTATGGGAGAAAGTCATTGAGGAGACAGGTTTAAGGATCAGTATAAAGAAGAGTAAAGTTATGGTATTGTCAAGAAGTCAAGCTGTAATGTTAAGATTGTTGTTAAAGGACAGCAGTTGGAAGTCATTGAAAATTTTAAATATTTGAGATCTGTTATTACGCACGACAATAAGCTTGAAAATGAAATAGGAACAAGAGTTCAAAAAAGCTTGAAGATTTTTACTAATGTGTCCGGCGCTGACTTGGAATAGAATGGTTCCAAAAAAAGCGCAAAGTTCTGAATAAGCAATACTTGATGCCAATAATATCGTACGCCTGCAGCACATTAACTATGACCAGTAAAGAGGAGCACAAAACTCGGGTTATAGAGGTGAAGTTTGTAAGAAATATGGCACAGAAAACAAGAAAAGATAAGATAAGAAATGTTAGAATCAGGGAAGACATGGGACTGGAGAAATTACAAAACTTTATTGAAAGAACATGTTTGCAGTGGATGAGGACGGAAGAAGATCGGCTTTCAAAGCTTACGTATGATCTAAAGATGGTTGGAAAGAGAAGGGGAAGACCAAGAAACAGATGGAGAAGGCGTTTCCCTGTAAGGAGCTGACCCAAATATCGTATGGAGACAGAGATGGTGGGAGGAGAGAGTAAGATGAAGGTTGCTGGCAACTGCTTCCCCAACATGGCCCCTCCAGATAAAGAGAAGAGGAGAAGAATTTATGTTGATTATTAAACAATGAGTTAAAATAATAGAAATGGCACTTGATTAAAACTTGTTTAATTGGGCAGATCAGGCACTGCACCTCAATGAAACAAGCCCAGCTGTGTTTTGCACCAACAAGCTTGAACAGTAAGTTGGTAGTGGCTTCATCATGTAAGAAGTTTCAGATCCGTTAACAATCCTGAGTCGTGATAGAGTAGGCACTTCACCACAAGGGACGCCAAATAGCAGCCAATAGATGACATTGCCAAAATGGTTAAACTAGGAACAAAGATGAAGTGAACAAGAAGCAGTAGCAATAGTTTCCATCATGTCAAAGAAAGAGATGGGTTGTAGATGGAATCTTGAAAAGAAAAGAGGTGATTAAAAGAGATCAAATGAAACATACTGACTGTTGACTCAAATGGTGGTTCTCTTAATGAGAGCAAGATCAGAAGAAGGGAAAGAAAGACATTTGTCATTTGCAAAAGAAAGCTTGACCATTTCAGTTCCATTCAGGAAGGTAAACTGGGATTAATGAATAAAATAAACTTAGTGCTTATGGCTTCAAAAATATGGAAATGAAGACAGCAGACTTCAAAAACTGGACATTTAGAAAATTGGTGTTTTTTTATTTTTTGCTTTTGCAATATCTTTACTTTTGTTGTATTAAGATAAAGAGTTGTATAAGAAGAGAGTCTTATTTCCTTGCCACCTCAGAATTATCCTTCTCTTCTTACAACCTTTGAATCTTGAAATACTTCATATCCTAGTGATGAGAGCTTAACAAGCTCGAAATGTCTGTCCCAGTGCCTTTCAATGGCATCTAATTTGAAAAGAAATTTTAATTTTTAAAGGAAACTCGAGATTACAAATTATGTTGTTTAATATATTTTTTATATTGAAGTTGTTTGACAGTACTCTAATTACTTTATAGGAAGCTAGCAGTATATGATGATTGGAGCTCCATAGTAGTACACGTAGCAATGGATAACACTGTTGTAATCAAAGACATCAGTAAGTCATTTATCTCTGCTTTTCAGTTTTTGTAATGGGTTAAACACTGAACACACGATATTGAAATTAGCTTGTTAAATTTTGTAACAACCCATTATAATCTTTCATGTTCTAAACTTTTATTATAAGTCTACAATAGAATAGTAACTTACTTTTGTCAGAAGTTAATATGCTTATTGAATACAGCAAGAGAGCATTATCTGTTGATTGATAAGAAAGGTCCAGTAATTTTTTCCCTATCATAAAATTAAAAATGTAAATGGATTTGTTTTTATTCACCTACAAATTTTAAGTACTTCAGTATGTGAACTATATTGTCGCTCTAACTGCAAAACCTCGTAACTTCATTTTTGTCAGTTTTCATTTTATGTGATAAAACAATAGCCTGATCCATCCTCCATGTACTTGCAAAGCCTCGTAACATTCAACCAATTGGAACATCCCCTAAATAGTCACGTGGCAAAACTTCACATCCAATCAGGCAAACCTTTCTGATGTCGTTTTTTTGCTTTTGAAAACTTTGCCAAAAGTCACTTAAGAGGTTTTGCATTTAGGGCGACGATACATACAAAAGCATGCTTGATGCAAAATAGTACTTGACACTTTTCTGAGTCAAAATTAAAACATTTGAGGAAAAAAATAAATTAGCAATTAGATTAAAGTTCATTTAAACAGTTTCATAAAGTTTAATCTACAAGTAAGGGAAATAATTGGGATTCTTTTAATACTTGTAAGGAAGTAATTAGGAAAAGAAAATTCTTGACAACTGTTAGAAACCAAATCTGACTTCTACCCTCTCAGATAAGCAATTGTAACAGTTGAGCTAGTGAATCTACTTTATGTAATTTTTATTTTGATTATTTAATTGTGTAATTATTTGTTTCCTTTTCAGAAACTCTGTGTAAGACTCCCAGACAGTCCAGCCCGTTAGTGAACGGAGCATCATCAGATGAAGTATATTCAGCCCCCAGAAAGTCACATTATTGGAGGCCACTTGTACTTTTTATTCCCCTGAGAGTGGGACTTAGTGAAATGAATCCTATTTACACAGAGGGTTTAAAAGTAGGTTTTATTAAGATTTATAAAAATGAAATGTGCATTTTGTAGAACAGTGGTTCTTAAACCTTTGCTGCTGCACACAGCTATTTGGTTCTTTTATTCTTATTTTCTAGAATTCAATTGATACAATTACACAGAATCATTAAGAAGATGTATAATACAGTCGGACCTCTATTTAACGAACCTCTATTTTGCGAACTTTTCTTTGGAACCTAGAACATTTTGCTAATTTCTTCGTAAAATAACCTCCAAATAGCGAAGTTCATTTTCTATTAACAAACTTTTTCGTGGTATCTATTTTTTTTTCTCTTTGAAATATTTTTATTATTAATATTCCCTTAGAGGAAATGAAAGAAATGTGCATACAGCTGAGGGAAAAAGAAGAAATTAACGATTATGTGCTGATTGATGATTATCTTTCACTTGATTTTGTATTGAGACCTCGGAATCATTAACTGAATCGGATATTTTGGACAGTGTGAAAAAAAACAAAAACAATACAGCTATGAATTGCGATGAAGAGAAAAACAGAAATGATCCTGATGCAAAAATCAAAAAAACCTTTGAATGACGAAATGCTAAAATCATTTGAAACAATCCGAAGCGGATTACAATTTGAAGAAAATACTGAAGGGGTTTTTGGTGTATTGCAAAGATGTGAGATGTACTATGAGCGAAAAATTTTTAAAAAAAAGACAAAATTAACAGACTTTATTAGTAAAATTTAAGTATGCATGTGGTAATGTAAGCTTTAGGTCATTAAAATTATTACTTTTTTTAATAATATTTATTGTTTATGTATTTTAAATCTGTTTAAAGGTGAATCTCTATTTAACGAAATTTCCATACAACGAACTTTTTTTCGGGATTTGGCGACTTTGTTAAATAGAGGTCCGACTGTATTTATGACACTAGGTCTGATGAAAAGAAGTCGTCGTCTTTTTCCAAAACTTGTATAATTTCTATTTTTTATTATTTACATTACAAAATGGGTTGCTAAAAATTAAAACAAAAATTTTACAAAAAAAATAAATAAATAAATAAAATAGATGGTGGAACAAGGACGTAAAAAAAAAA
>JAFIDM010010028.1:65545521-65558339 GCA_023159025.1 Thereuonema tuberculata | reverse complement strand
AGTTCAGGGGATCCGAGAACCTTCCTTCACCTTTGCCATGGCCACCACACTCACAATTCTCAATGGGGAAATCATTAAACAGGAAGTCTGCAAACAGCAATATGTTTCCAACACTTGAGTTGCAAGTTGCTGTGTGCAATGTCTTCACAACTGTGATGCCACAAATGCTATGAAAAATGAGCATACGGAGCTGAAAACACATCTGTCTGTGCAGAGACCATGGAGTAGTGCATACAGAAGGTTTAGATCTATAATGAGTACATCAATTCATTTCAAATCCAGTTTACTGACAGGGGGTATACAGACTTTTCGCCCACTCTGTATTTATCAGGGACCAGACATTAAGATTAGTAATAAATAACTAGAAAATAGAAATTACCTTAAACCACGCAATAAGTGTATTCTCAGGATTTGTTGCAGCTTTCATTTGCAGCAAGATGTAATAAGTAAAAGTAATCTTTGATTAATTATTTATTTTTTCTTATACTTAATGTACATATGTGATTTAGGTAAACATTATTACTAGTATGTTTATTTATTTATTTATTTATTTATTTATTTTTTGTACAGACATGTTTCACATTGAGGCAGAGTTTGGGAATTATTGGAGGAAAACCTAACCATGCTTTCTACTTTATTGGATTTACAGGTAAGTTATTTTGATTCAGTATTTAAAATAATTAATGATTTTTAGAATGAAATATTTTGAAATGTGAATATTAATAATATCGCATTTTCTGTTAAAAAAAAATAAAATAATAATAATATGTAAATAAATAAATAAATCGCGAAAACTTTGGAGCCTTAGCAAACTGAATACCTTAAGTAGCAAAAGTACATCTAAGTACTAACTTTATTAATTAACATTAACCTTCAGTCCTTCTATTTTCTAGCATTAAACTTATCCTGAAATGTAGTGAAGCAGATTATTTCTTCTAATGCTCCAGTTGCACCTTTTCACTTTAATTTTGATAAATCTCGATAAACCATTTAGCTGTCATTGAATAGGAATGAGAAGACAGTTTTGCTGTTAACTTGAGAAATTTGATGGATAGAGTTGTGAAGCTAAAAACAGAACCAGAACTGGAAATCATTACTCAGTCACCAGGCCAGTGGTCTAACTATTCAGTTGTAACTAAGTGACAATTTAAAATATAAAAATCACAGTTTGAGGCCAAGTTAAAATTTAAATAAATAGCAATAATTATTGCAGAATGTTCTCCATATTAAGGAACTCTAAATAGTTTCAGAATTTTTTTTAGTCAGAAAGTTTTAGCCCTAAATAAAGTAGCTCTTTAACAGTTACATAACGAAGCTAAATTCTAATCATTCTTACACTAAATGTGCTATAAAATAAAAAATAAATTCACAACATACTGTAACGTTATTTACAAAATAAATTACAAAATAACATAATTTTTGGACTTGTAAGAAAAGTGGCTCTTAAAATAGGTGTATAATCATCAAAATTAGATCTAGGCCGAAAGGTTAAACTCTTAAATATGAAATTTGATGATGATCACTGTATTATTGTTTGAATTACGTAACAGCATGTATTTTGGCCATTAATTAAAGGTAGTCCTTATGATAGGTTTATGTACAGTCAAACTTGGATAATTCGAAGTTGAAGGGACCAGAGAAAAAGTTCGAATATCCAAAAATTGGAATTACATATATTCTCTCAAACAGAAGAGATAAATAAAAAAGATTAACTCCACGATCAAAGATACACATAAGCTTTATCTAAGAATACTGCTACTGTACATTTTTTTTCATTAAATCAAACATTTTTTACTAGCTTAATTATTCGTCACAAAAAAAAAAAGGCAGATGTTTTTAATTGCTTCATTGAATGCAATCTTTGAGTCATAGCATATGATTCCAACCTATCAATTGATATAAAAATACATTCCAACCCTCGCTTTTGTTTTCCTTAGAAAGTCCGTTAAAATAAATAATGTATCTTAGCTGAGAAAAGAGTCCGGAACAATTTTTACCATAATATTTTAAGGACAATCGTACGAAAAATTTGAATTATCCACGATTTTTTAACATTATTTTAATACAGAATTCTAGGGACCGAGCAAAAAATTCGGTTTATCCAGAATTTCGAATTAAACAAGTTCGACTGTATATGAAAATTTAATAAGATGTACACAAAAATTCTAAATTATCAAATATAAAATTTCATGTAAATTAGTGCAATAATAATTCTTTGAGTTACTTAAGGGGATGGAATATGGCCCTTATTTTGAAGTATCCATAAACAGAGGTAACAAAACCCAAATCATGGATAATAATATTTAACACTCAAATATAAAGTTTGATGTTGATCATTACATTACATTTTTAGTAAATTTAGGGCACAGTATATGACCATCATTATGAAATGCCCAATTGCAAGGCTACAAACACAAAAACCAGGACTAATTAATCAGAGCTGGACAATTTTAACATTTTAACTAAAATATAAAGCATGACCTTGATCAGGGCATTACTCTTACGTTTACTATTTTGACTTCTAAAAAGTGGCCCTTAAATGAGCCAGTACATTCCAAAATGTAGATTATAACTAAACTTTTAAATATGAAGTTTGTATAGATTGATTAATTAGCTTACAAGTTGTCACAAGATTCTCAGTAAATGAGAAGGCTTAATGTACTTTGACAAAATAAAGTAAAGAAAAAACAAAAATTTGAAACTTACTTGATAAAATTGAAGTAGGGGAATGTTACCCGACAGTTTCTGAACATTGTGTCTTCCTCTTCAAAGGACAACACAAGACAAAAAAACATGTGCTGGGTCAGGAAGGACTACTAGTAATGACAGGCATTTTGCCTGCTAGTGACGGGATTAAAGCTTGAGCTGGATTAAATATGGCTTAAATGGAGTAGTCTGGCTCAAAGCCTATAATCCAGTAATTGGTGGCCAAAACACCCATCATTACTGTTAGTCCTTCCTGTACCATCATCACAACATTTTTGTATTGCCTCTGAAGATGAAACACACTAATGTTCTGAAATTGTCGGGAAGCACCAAGCAAATACGTTTTAACCTATCTTCTTTTACTTACTTTAAGATTTCCAATAACATAGACCTCACTCAAAAAACATCTAAATTTGTTCTAAGGAGCCAATGATGTGAATTACAGTTAAAATTGGGGTATGGATATTTAGTGCAATTAATGTTCTATTTATATATAAGTTTTAAAAAGTTAAAGTAATTAGATGTATTAGAAAAAAAAAAAAGTATTTGGATTACTGTCGTATGGTGAAAGTAAAAATAATATTATAATGAATGAGTTAGCGGCACATGCGTTTAAAGAGCTTGTAATTTTCCATCAAATGTTGTTACTCAGGTGTGAAGATTGGCAAATGTTGAATCAACTTCCAGACTCAAACTTTGTTTCATTTACCGTATTTCATTGAGAGCAAATACCTCCTATTGCCCTCATCGGGTTGTCATTGCCTTCTTAATGGGATTACTTTATTAAATAAGAAAGGATTATATTACGTAATAACTACAGTTCTCCTCACTAACCATTATAGATAAGAAAGATTGGATCTCGGGTGAACTTTAAATGGAATGCCAAATATTTTAAGTGGGAAAAGTAATCTGTATTTTATCAAAAGTAGCTTAATCAAAGAATTTGATCTAACTATTTATTATGTTGGAATAATTAGCCTCAAAAGTATTTTAATTCATTTTTATTCATAAAAAAAAAAAAGCTCGCCATAGTTTTTTTTTTTTTTGAATAGGTCAAGTGAATACTCATCAACTGATGGATAATTAAATATTAAATTTAATTACTTTATTTTTCACCTTCAAAAATTAATTAATTTTTATTAACAACTCGTATATTTTTCGAAATCATTATTAAAATTATCTTTTTAAAATTAGTCAAAATTCCTTTAGTAGTTTTTTTTTTTTTAATTATTATTATTTTCAGTGACTTGCTTGTTGATTTATAATTTTGTGTATTCCTTCGCAGGTAAACAGTTAATATTTCTAGATCCACATACAACTCAAGTTTTTGCCTGCTTTGATTGTCAAAATCCAGACTGCAAAGGTACATTAGACGATAGTACGTTTCACTGTAGTCACTCGAGCAAAATGGATATTATGCAATTAGATCCGTCTATAGCAATAGTAAGTATCTGTCATTGATAATGACTTTGTAATCATTAGTAATTAATGAAAATATCAAGTGTTTTTAAAAAGAGTAATGTTTTTAGATCAGTTGCCATATTGCATTTGAATTGCTAATGTATGTATGTTATAATGAATAATTTTCCTTTAGCCTATCTTTGATGAACTTGAAGTTTTTTAAACTACTTTATCCATGTAGGTATTGGAAGACTTACTTTTAATAGGTGATTTTAATTACATCTAACAGTTATTACCAGGAGGTCCTTTGCTGTTATATTCCATACACTCTGTAATTATGTGTATAATAAAATAAACACAAAGGACTTTCAAGATTTTATGCTTCAAATTCATTTTAAACTAATCATTTCCCCTTAAAAAAAATTGTGTGGATTTAAATTTCTTTAAATTAATCTGTTTAGTGACTTTTCTCAGATTTCTATCATTCTTTGACCATTATTGTCATCTATTCTGTTTTGCTTTCCTCCATTCTTGTTTGGGCCTTCATATTTGCATTAGCTGTTGTTTGGCACTATATCTACAAACCAAGTACCATTCCTTAAGTTTCAGTCTTTCTGGTCTGGTCTTATTATCAGGATTGCACTGTAGACTTTTCCTCAATGTCTGTATTCATGATATCTTTTCAGAGAATGTAGTGGATGTAGTGTAGTAATTAATCCTTCATTGGGGCTTTTATCTAGTGAGGGTTCCGGAAACTAATATTTAAGATTTTTCTCTTTTCTCTTTACTCTTTTTTACATTCAAGAGAATATTGTGCTAGCAATACAGTCATCAAAAGTAATGGTTTTAATGGAGTCCGAGTCATTCCAAGTAATCTTAAGAACAAAACACTATTACATATGGTACGACCACGATAACGTGATGATTCGACATCAGCACGAGGTTCCGAAGAATTTTACGCTACAGCTATAAAACAAAACAAAAACAAAAATTTAGTTTTAATTTTAGTCCTCCATTTTCCAATTCCTTTCGGAAATAATCTTCAACCTGTAAAGTAATTTTTCGAGCACTGCTCTCTAAAATACCCTGGGGCGACATTTTGAGGGAAATTAATAGAGACCTGTGCTTTGAGGCATGCTTGTTTGTGATTGGCTGAAAAACAGATACGTCATAATCACATGGGATTCCTTCCGATCGTCATGTTTTCGTGGTCGGACAATAGCTATACCTGTTGAATATTAGTTTGTAGCCAAACCTTCATCTTTGTTATTCAATTTTAATTTTATTTTTCTTTATAGTGTTTCTATTGTGATACTGAGTCAGATTTTGATGATCTTTGTCACAGTATTCAAAAAGTAAGTCTTTTTTTATTTTATTTCAGAACAATTCTAGTGCAATCATTAAATGATTAAGTCCTAACAATTTTAATTTGTTCTTGACATCCACAAATTACTCTTACTATTTCTTGATATTAAGGACAATTAAAGTTAACATTAAAGTCTATTGTATGTTTCTTAATCAGATTTTTTTTAAAGTGTTTCTTTTTTTTACTTTTTAACTTAAAAGGATTTTAAGTTTTTTTTTAATACAAGGCATATTAGGATTTTAATTTTTGCCAGCACTTATTGCAATGTTAATATTAAGGAATTAATCAAAGACTTTATGCATTGAATGTTACAGCTAATTATTGAGAAAGAGAAGCAGCCGTTGTTTGAAATAAGTAAGGAAAGGCCTGCTCATTGGTCCAGCTATGAAGCATCATTAGACCAGGCCTGTGATGGACCTTGCAGCTCAGGTACTGAGATAGATTCATATTAATCATTAAAGTTTATAAAAGAAGAAATCTTATGAGTTGTAATAGATCGATAATTGAATTTATCGATCATCGGGTCGGTGCATAATTATCAGGCGTTTAAATATCAAAAACGCCTGATAATTATGCACCGACCCAATAGATTTAAAATTGTACAAATTATACAAACTGCTTGGGAGCGAACTACTTCACAGTTTCAATTTTATCTCAAGAAAAATAAAGAAAAAGTAATTCTAAAGTTCCAGTTTATCTAGAAAGGAAAAAAAATGGAGATAACTTTAATATTAATATCTTTAGCTTTACAGATTCATGTAGCAATAATATGAGAATTCTTACAGTGAATATACAAACACATATCCAGTTTGTAAGAATTCTCATCAGTGGTGGAATTACATGACTTTTCCGACACCAAACTTCAGCATTATGTTTGTTATTTAAATAAAATTCTTGTTGATGTATTTATATAAATTGCTAAAATTAATATTAAAATATAAAATTTTCTTAAGAAAATTATTTGGAAAATACTAAACCCGCTAATTAAAAAACATTAAAAAAGTCATTCATTCTAATTAATAAAAATAATAATAATATAAAATCAGTCTATTGATTTCTTATAGAACTTAATAGACGCCAGAAGATATAAAATTTAAATAATCATTTGTCCTATTATTACTGTAAAAATGGGATTAAAAAGATGTAATTAAAATGAAAACTGAAATATTAAGCTTTAAAAACATCGCATTACTTTATTAATTAAAAGTCTTTTTTATGTATTGTGTTTAATAAATTCTTTCCATTTCTTTCCTTAGACTTTACATTACTGGAGACGGACAGAAAGTTTGACACCTCTGATGACGAATTTGAGCTGTTAGGATAGTGTGTGCGTGTATTTGAATACCCATAACTCCTCGGTTCTTTTTATGTAAACCTGTTTTGACCTAACTGGTGACAGTGTTGTTTGCTAAAGAGTGGAAACTATTTGCCGAACATTGTATAAGTGCTTATCTCTGAACTCTGTTAATACAAATTAACGAAGCAAAAAACAAAAAAATAAGATGAAATATTATACAAAAAAAAAAAAGCATTAAAAAAAAAGCCATCTGATGTTTTGACATATTTATTGTATGCATATGAATGTTACAAATGTTTAAGATAAGCTACAGTTAATTCAGCAGACTGATGTTAAAATGCCATATGTTAATATATTTTTTCCCCTGGTTATTTTAAGTGACTGATGATTTCTTCTAATTAAAAATAAAATCATCTTTTTTGGTCCAGCCTAACAAGCAACTGAACAAATGTTGATATTTCATTTTCATTCTTAAAATATAAATTTGGATAAATGCAATATGTATAGTTATAATTTTAAAATTTTTTAATTCTGTATAAATAAAATATAATTGAATATTTTTTACATATTTATGTTAATAAACCGATCAAGGGATATTTTGTAAAATAAATGATTGGTAGTCATTAAATTCATTGTTTCTTTTTGTTATATCACGAACACAAAGTTATCAAAAAAAACCTAAGGTGTGAAATGTTGCAGATTTTTTTATAGAAGGTAAATCGTCAAACCTCAAATTAAAACAGAAAAGGGCAGCTGTTTTGTTTCATCAAACTTTAAATATTGGAAATTATTTCTAGCATAATGTCTAAGGTTTCCATACAACTACTTTTAAATCTATTTGTCCTTCAATATCAATTTAATTTTTATATAATGTATCCCTGTTGTCGTAGATGTATTAAAAAAAAAATAGATTCAATAATCAAATGGAACTAAATTAATACTTTTTTAGGCTTCTGATAGGAAGACTACTAATCCTGGTTTGTCCATCTGTGGACAAGTATCCCACAATGCAACTCACAACAATTGCGCCTTTGGCATTTGCAGCAATCACATTTGTAATAATAAGATAATTAAAGGAATAATGCAGCATAAATGACGTATCAGAAGCCGTTGCGATGCACCGTGATTGGTTTACTAATCGTTATCCCTACCTTGTTTTTTTTTTACTTCAAGAAAAATTATGAGAAATGACATTTTAATTATAATAAACTTCTTAAAATAGATTATTTAAATAAAAGAACGTAAATAATTCTGCCAAAATGCTAGTCTGCCAACTCAGTTAGGGTTATGTGCTATTTTGAATGCCTGGCTGCCTCATATATATTTTTACAAACTACTACTTAACAACACTATATATGCTAGAAGCTTAAAATTAAGTAATTATAGGAAACTAGTATTATAGATTTATGTAAATGAAATCAGATTCATAGCATGTGATCAGATAAGAATTCTGTACAATATTCAATATACCCTTTATTAGAAAGTGTTTTGTCTTTTTTTTTTTTTTTCCTAAAATTTAGGGCTGAAATTCTAGTTGTGTTATATGTATATACTACTACTATTACTCGCGAATGGGCCCCAATGGACCACGCGCTAGCCCCCCTGACAACGTCAGGACAAGGCTAAGAAATCAGAGACGAGAATTCTCTTCCCGTCAAGGATACACCTGAGAGAATAAGACCCAGGGGGAAACGGACGAAACACAGAAAAAGAAAGAAACAACATTGCCACAACCGGGATTCGAATCTAGGTGCCGGCAAACTGGCCACACATGGCAGCCCGCTGTCTAGACTGCTTGACCAAGCCAGCACGGCTATGTATATACTATTTTTTTATTTATCTTAAAAATGAAAATTGAAAATTCCTTCTTAAAATTAGGGTTCATGTTGAACACCTATAAATACGGTATGTAATGTTGCAGAAAAGCAAGCATATGAGAGCTCTTCTAATCAAATATAACATGGCTGTGATACTTATAAATCACTTTTCAGATTTCAATAGTACTTTGCACACAGGGAGGTCAGAAAGGAAGTAGTTTTAGACAAAGAAAAGCAGGAGTTGGCTATACTGTTCAGTAATAATCAAGAAAGCTGAAAATATTAGAAAACTCTTAACAAAAAAAATTATTATTAGAAAAAAATGTGTGCCTCCCACTATTTCTTACATCTGACTGACATGGAAACAAAGATTATCAAAGCTACTTCAAAACCATTGATTTCCATAACATTTAAAACATAAATGGATCATGGAGAAGGTGATTTCAGGCAAAAAAAACAAAAAAAAAAAAACAAGCATAAATGTATGGAAACAAGATTGTCACACTTCTCCTAACCAACTTTTATCACTGGAAGCCATATGTTATGCAGAGGAGGCTTGTCAGGCTGCAAATTGTGTTGCCTGCTGCTGTATACATTCAGATTCATCAGCACTAAAATTTTAAGCATTTTGTATATATGTATGCTATTAAAGTATTCCTGATAGATAATGAAAGGCATGTAGATAGTTTTAAAGTAGTAACATCAATTTTTTAAGAAAGTATCTAGAATTATACTAGGGGATTTATGGAAAATCATTACTTGTTTAGCGAAAAATAAGTTTTACGGCATATCGTAAATAAATAAATAAATAAATAAAAAAAAATTGACGAATAAATTAGTATTATTATAATTTTAATAAATAAGTTACGAATAAATAATAAAATATTTGATAAGAGACTGAAATTTTAATGCCAAGGACCTGCTTGGGGAAGAGGAGAGTTACCTCTACCACAGTTCGTTACATAGGTTGAAAGAGTACTTTTTCTTCTTAGCAAAAAGAGTTCAAGCATCAAAAATTCTTATTATTGCTGACTAAGCCCATGCAATTCTATTTGTAAAAAAAATATTTTCTACCCAAAGTGACAATGGCTAATTATTCATTTAAATTAGAAATATACACTTTATTCTTCTACAGGAGCCAATCATCTAATCTAGTGCCTGGGGCTCAGACTGCAAATGTGCCGGACCTGTCTCCAAGCAATGATTAAAGTCTTTTCTCTTGTAAAATAGATAAAATAATAATAACTTATTTCAAATCAAAAGCCATATTTGTATTAATTATTTAGGTTACTTTCAAGCAACGTCAATTGACTCCAGTTAACCTAACACTTGATTGAGGAAATGAAATCGTCAATATTTGTAGGAACCCCAACATTTAGTAGGACGTCAATACACAGATCAGTAACAGAATGAATGAATAAATCACAAAACTAACCAAAAGCAAAACTAATTTCCATGAAAGTTATCAAAACGATAAAAATGCAGAAGAAAACATCAATGAATTGAAGCAAAGCACAGAATTAATGGAAACGATTCCAAGGAGAATAAAGTAATTAATATTATCACAGCCGTAAAGAACAGAAGAAAACTATTATAATTGAAGGATATCCAGGAAGAGAATAATTGAGATGATCAAATGAAGGACAATAGAGCCCCGATTATCCGCGGAATTGGGTGGCAAAGGCTTCGCGGATAACCCGAAAAAAGACTAAAAATGAGGTGTAAACATGAAAAAAATATTTCACCATTAAAAGCTATGTTTTCCTTTGCTTTATTTAAAAACTACGTTTTATTGTACAAAAAACATAATATGTAAAACTTTTAAAATATGTACAGTAAAGCAGAAACCTTTGCTCTACGTTTGCATCCACAAATTCTGAGAAAGCCTATAGAATCACGATGTACAATAAACCTGTCAGTAATTTTCGACCTTCGCATTGTAGGGCCTATTGTATTTTCCCTGTTGTTGGCTTGGATTAAAATTGGTTTTTTTTTAGGTTCGTAATTGAAAAAAAATTTCGCGGCACTCGCGGATAATCGGGGCTTTACTGTAATACCAAGTGCTCCCAAGGAGGAAGAGAAAAAAAATAATTGACGAGATCACAAGAAAGATAGTCTGTTAATTTCTTTTATCTTCTTAAAATAACGTCAATACATATTTATTCATTAATAAACATCTTAACAATTATATCATTCCGGCAATATTTCGTCTTATCTTTCAAAGACTT
Source organism: Thereuonema tuberculata (assembly GCA_023159025.1). NCBI lineage: Eukaryota > Metazoa > Arthropoda > Chilopoda > Scutigeromorpha > Scutigeridae > Thereuonema > Thereuonema tuberculata. The sequence continues at coordinate 65,547,524 of JAFIDM010010028.1, read as the reverse complement.
TATCAAGCCATGTATAAAAATTTCTAGGAACAGGGAATTACATCTCTCTTACCTAAACTCCAAACGAATAATAATACAAATCAAGAATTTAAAATAATTCTTATTTAACAATAGAGAAAGTGAATTCAATCATTTTCATAAAATTCAAATAACAAGTACAAATTACGAGACCTTTCATTGTTCAAAAAATTCTTCTAAAATATAAATCCTTTCAAATGTCTTATTTATAAATCTTCTAAATGTCTTTTTTATAAAAAGTCACTTCAAATTCTTAAATTTTTTTACAAATTTAAGGCCTTTTTTAATGAAATTATCAAAATTAAATTCTGCAATCCTCCTCTTCTTTCTTCTATCTTTGAAGGCGCGAAGATACACTCATTAACAAAAAAAACGATACACCTAGAAGGAGTTGTCTGATGGAGACAAAAATTGGTGGAGAGGAAGATTACGTACAGAATAGAAAATGATTAAAATTTCAGACAAATTCAATGATTTATTTCAGAGTTATAAAGTAACGAGCTCAATAAGGTGTTGACCCATCTCTACCCTGAATGCAAGCTGCCACATGACGTGGCATAGAGTGATAAAGCTCCCTGATGGTCTCCTGCGGTATTTCTTGCTAAATTTGCTCCAATTGTCGGGCTAGGTCATCCACATTCTCTGGTGGATGCAGTCGCCTTCCCATCATATCCCAGACATGCTCGATTGGAGAGAGAGCTAGGGATCTGGCTGGCCAAGGAAGTGTTTCACAAGCTGCAAGACAGGTCATAGCAACACGTGTCATATATAGTCTGGCATTATCTTGCTGAAAATTAAGGCCAGGGTACTGCAAAAGGAAGGGTAGCAAAACAGGTCTCAGAATGTCGTCGACGTACCGCTGTGCTGTAAGTGTGCCGCTAATGACGACCAAAGGGGTCCGGCTATCAAGGGAAATGGCACCCCAGACCATAACTCCTGGTTGAGGGCCTGTGTGGCGTGCAATAGTGAAAGCAGGATCGGCACGCTGCCCTGGGCGACTCCAGACACATCTGCGACGATCGTCAGGACACAGTTGGAAGCGGGATTCGTCGCTAAACACTATACGTCCCCAGTCAGCTCATTCCAACCGGATCGAGCCAAACACCACTGTAATCTGGCCCGACAGTGTGCAGACATGAGTGGCAGGTGGCGTAGCGGTCAGTACGAGCGTAGATGTCGCTCTCTCAGCCTTCTGTGAATGGTCATGGTGGACACTCTTGTGCGGGTCGCACGTCTGATGGTTAATAACGATGATTCAGGCGCTGTGACAGCTGATCTGACAATCACTCTATTCTCCCGCTCTGCTGTGGCCCTAGGGCGAGCGCTACCTTCATGACGCTGAAATCTGCCATTGTCTACCCATTCCTGCCAGCATCTTCTAATCGCCGCATCACTTCGACCAATATGACAAGCGATTCTCCGATTTGCCCAACCTGCCTCTTTCAATCCAATGATACGACCTCTTTCAAACTCTGATAGTTGCACGTAATGAGCTCGAATCCTGTGGCGAGGCATTTTTTCAGTCGTTGAAAGATATCCTAACTCGCAATGCAACAGAAATTTTGACCATCAGATTGAGAATCGCTTCTTATATACGCTTGCTGAGTGCGCAGTTCTGATGCGCTGTAGCTCTCGCTATACATTCATTGGACACCAAAGTTTAATCATTTACATGGGCGGTCCCAATGTCTTTGCATACGAAATTTCATTACAATCGGACAACTCCGTCTAGGTCGTCGTTTTTTTTGGTAATGAGTGTAAATTTCCCATACTTGATGCTTTTCACTCTCACCTGTCCTCTTCTTTAATTTTGAAAATTTCATCAAATGTCGTCAAATTCATGAAAAATGCATAATATTACTTCACCTTAAAACATAAGGAATAAATTAAATTTATCTTCTTAAAATACCGTCAATACATATTTACTCATTTATAAATATCTTAACTATTACATCATTCCGGCAATAGAGAGATGTAAGTCTCTA
>JAFIDM010010028.1:65530326-65540521 GCA_023159025.1 Thereuonema tuberculata | reverse complement strand
TGGATTTAATTATAATAATAAATTAAAGAATTTTGTATGTAAAAAACTTAATGAAAGTGACAAAAAAGGAGAAATGGGGACAGTATACAAAATAGAATGTTTGTATTGTGACAAGTTTTATCTAGGGGAGAGCAAAAGAACTATTAAAGAAAGGGCCCTGGAACATGGATATTACATTAGAAACAAATTATTTGATAAATCAGAAATGGCAGAACATTGCTCCAGGAAAGCCCATTGCATTAATAAAGAAATTAAAATTTTATGAATTGAGAAAGATTGTATGAGAAAAATAAAATTACTTGTAATCATCACATTTGTTTTTACCAACTGGGGAAGGTTTGAAATGATAGGGGTGTGGAGAAGGGCAGAACGGGTGGGAGTCTTATATTCTCCGAACTCGATATTAATTTCATATCCTGGTTCTTATCCAGTTACAAAATAAGAATTTAACATTAATTTTTACTACGATGTGACTTTTTTACCAATTGGAAAAGTTTCAAAGTTATCTCACAATTACATTTCTTCTTCATCCACATCAGGACAACTCTTTTTTGTAACCCGATAGAAGCACGGGTATTGCTAGTAAGTAAAAATAACAACCTTTTTTGAGATGGCGGCTGCCTGCTCCCTCCTGCGCGTGGCGCCTTAGGGCTGTAGCCCTATTAGCCCAATGGTTAAGATGGTTCTGCATCTCGTAATAATTTGAGACAAAGTTTTAGAAGGAGAGTTTTGAATGAATTTATTCAGGATCTAAAACCACGCGGGTCACATCTGTATTTTTTTTTATTAACAAATAATAAAAGGATTTATTCATGCAAAAGATAATATATATATTATATTTACATACATATTTAGGTAAGGTTTGTAAAATTTTGTCGGGCCTTTGCATGAAACTGATTTCTGTTTACAGTGTACTAGTAAAAAGGGATCATATTCTTGTCAGATAAACGAAATTGATAAACGAATAGAAAATAAGATCTAAACGGGTTTAAAGTATATCTCTGGTGATCCCCGGAGAAGTAGGTAACTTATTAATTTGAATTAATAACATAAATGTGTCTGTACACATACATAATTGCTTCCATTATACTTTTCTGATTACTTTTTTATAAACCGTGCAATGTTTCAGCTTTGACAGTCCAAACTCAAGAAATAATTGAAAAATAACATTAAAAAATTAATAAAATAAATCTTACAGTAAATTAAAATAGAGACAGATTTTGTAATTGAAACACAGAAATATTTTTCACTTTCATTTTTATTTATATTAATGTTATGTTGGGATAAATTAAGCTAATTAGTTTCAAAATTTTTTCTTCAACTAATATAGTATTTTAAGGTAGATTTTTTTTCATTTCGTAAGTTTGTAATTCTCGACAAAAAAAAAATTGTAATAAGGTATATAAGACCTCTACTAGCAAATATGCTTTAAAAAAATTGCGACAATATCTCTATTTCAATTTAAACTTATTAAAGACTTTTATACTCCCGACACACAAAACGTCAATTATTGATGCTTTCGTTTTGTAAATCATTGAATTTTTAAATCTGTCTTTCTTTTTTATTTATTTTTAAATTAGTAAAACTTTATTAGAATAGATTCTTTGCTGATACATAAATTTAAGCCTAATAAAAAGTGTATGGGACAAAATATCACATTTTATGGTAAGCGATTTCTAGAACGCACTAAAAATTATTGAAATTATTTAATTATCTCTTTAAAAAATTAAGATAGTGATAACTTACCGATAGGAACATTTTCACCAATCAAAACCGCTGTGGATTCTCACAGAGTAGTTTGTAAGCCTCAGAAGATGTTTCTTGGACCAGGAACAATACAAGAATGACTTTCACGAACCTTTGAAACCTCTATCTTCAATAACTTTGTCTTTGAAAGAATTAGCAAAAAGTTTTTGGAAAAGGGTGTTCTTTGAAAATTTCGCCGCTTTTCCTGGGGGCTAGTAATTAACAAATATGTGTGAAAAGTCTCTTTGGGCTACAACTGAGCTATTCTGGGATCATAAAGTCCTTAAATTTCTTCGAAAGTTAAGATTTCTTTCAAGTTGTTAGAATCCAATATTTTTGAAAATGAATTTCTATTCTTTTTGATTTCGCCTTCCAAGTGATATCAAAGAAATAAATAGAAACGTGTCAACTATTACAAATATAAAGCTTTTTTTTAGTATCATACGACGACTCACAAATAACTTTTTCATCAGTATTTATTATACAAACTAAAATATTTTAACATTTCAATATTAAGTAATATTCGCTTAAAAGATTCAATGAATAATATTAAAGTTATAAAAATATGATAACATAAAAAGTCAATAAAAAATATTTAATAAAAAGCTTTTTTAGTAAAACAAAAAACTAAACAATGTCGATTACATAGAGTTGATTCGATCAAAAAAATGTGAAACTGGGAATTATAGAACACTTTTATACAATTGAATATTAGTTCATCTTCTTCGAGATTAATGTAAAAATAAAAAGTTGTTAAATAAATTATAACGTAAAGATAAAGTTATCTCAAAGAAAAAGTTTATTAGATAATCTTTACATACTCTTACATAAAGAAGGTTGCAGATTTGATTCTTGTCACGGATGTTTCATTGTAGAAATTATTTTCTATTTTTTTGAAATTGATTATTCACTTGGTCAATGTCCACCTGGGTTTTAATGGGTCGCCCTTAATTTTAGACTTTATCAATTTTTTTTAATTATTAATTTTATTTTACTACTTTAAGTCTACTTTCCACGTAGTTTGAGACTAATCATTTAGTTCTACTGCAGAACTTTGTGTTCTTTCTGTATTCAGCTTACAAACGTTAAATTTAGTAGAAACAAAAAAATGGAATCATCGGAAAAATAGTGTATAAGTATAGTGTACCATAGGATATTAAAAATTTTTAACCTTTAAGTTTGTGTTTGTGCTAAGCGCATAATTATCAGATTTAAGCCGGTTTTTTACAATCTATTAAGATTTTCTTTGATTTATAAAAGGAACAACAATAAAAATGATACGAAGTTAAACGAAAATAAATATAAAAAATTCAATAATTTTTTTTTTGTCTAAATGTTTTTTTTATGTTTTTAAATTTATATTCATATATTTCTTAAAAACATTTTCAGGATTTAGTTAATTAAAATTCAGATATTACAAAAAACGAAAAAAAGATTGTATATTTTTACTTTTAAGTGTATATTCGATTTGATGAGGAAATAATAATAACAATGATAAAATATTAATGCTCCATTTTTATAAAGAAAGAAATAAAAAAGGTTAAAGACTTAGTTCTTTATCTCCTTTTATAAATAATAATTGCCCTTTTTAAGCGGCATTTTTGACACCTATCAAAAGCACAGACTATATAAAAGGGACTAAATGTGACACTCGAGCAAATGTACTGTAAATATGAATGTGACGTAAATGATGGATACCCATGCGAATTCCTCGTTAACTTTTTAATTGTACTACATTTTTTAATTACATAATTTGGGGCCCCTGGCTGCAGCTTCATTGACCTGAATTATTACTATTTCATTATTATTTTTATTATTAATTACAGTATATATATATATATATATATAGGTAGCATAATTTTTTCATTTATTGTGGGGGGGGGGGCCCTTTTTGAGGATCCTGGTTTTGCACCATATGATCCATGGTAAATAAATTTTTGTGGTGCCTCTTCCTTCCCTTGATGCCCTAAGCATGTTCTTATTTTGCTTAATGGTTAACCCTGCCCTGATAAACATCACTACTATATATTATGCACGTACGTAGGTTGCTCCGAATTTTTTTTCAAACTGACAACTGACAAAAGATGAGCTTTTAAGAGACAAACTGTAATGTGAACCTGATGTCTATGGATATGTACGTTAAGTTGTTAATAAGTACATTACATTAATACAGTATTTTCTTTATAGAGTCTTTATTGTAGTTTTCGTTTCTTTGCGTTAATTCATTTTTTTTTCTATCTTTGAAAACAATTTAAGAAAGCTTTATTGTAATTTTCCATCAAAATCAAAGGAATATTATTTTGATCCGTTGTCGCGGGGCCCCTAAAAGGCGCGGGGCCCATAGGCAGTTGCCTACTCCGCCTATGGTAATCCGGCACTGAGGACAAGGCTAGGAAATCAGAGACGAGAATTCACTTCCCGTCAAGGATACACCTGAGAGAATAAGTCCCAGGGGGAAATGGACGAAACACAGAAGAAGAAAGAAACAGCCATGCCACGACCGGGATTCAAACCCAGGTGCCAGCACACTGGCCACACATGGCAGACCACCATCTAGACTGCTTAACCAAGCCTATGTAGCCTATAATATACGGCTATGTATATACTACTTTTTATTTAACTTAAAAATGAAAATTGAAAATTCCTTCTTAAAATTAGGGTGCATGTTGTACACCTATAAATATGGAGTGTATTATTGCAGAAAAGCAAGTATATGAGAGCTCCTCTAATCAAGTATAACATGGCTGTGATACTTACAAATCACTTTTCAGATTTCAATAGTATTTTGCATAGAAGTAGTTTTAGAAAAAGAAAAGCAGAAGTTGGCTATACTGTTCAGTAATAATCAAGAAAGTTGAAAATATTTGAAAACTCTTAATTAAAAAAATGATTATTAGAAAAAAATGTGTGACGGCCACTATTTCCTACATCTGACTGAGATGGAAACAAAGATTATCAAAGTTACTTCAAAACCATTGATTTCCATAACATTTAAAACATAAATAGATCATGGAGACTGTGATTTTAGGCAAAACAACAACAACAAAAATCAGCATAAATGTATGGAAACAAGATTGTCACACTTCTCCTAACCAACTTTTATCACTGGAAGTCATGTGTTATTCAGAGGAGACTTGTCAGGCTGCAAATTGTGTTGCCTGCTGCTATATATATTCAGATTCATCAGCACTAAAATTTTAAGCATTTTGTATATATGTATGCTATTAAAGTATTCCTGATAGATAATGAAAGGCATGTAGATAGTTTTAAAGTAGTAAACATCAATTTTCTAAGAAAGTATCTAGAATTATAACATGGGGATTTATGGAAAATCGTTACTTGTTTAGCGAAAAATAAGTTTTATGGCATATCGTTAAGGAACCTACCTGTCATTAAGTAAGGTATGGCTGTACCAAATAAAAATATTTGGGTATTTATTTATTTAGCGTATGGCTTATAAATTTACATCACGAAGTGCAGAAAGTAAAAAAAAAAAAATAAAGATTTACAAACAAATATCCTAGTTACAAATATAATTCATTGATTCCTTAGTCGCTTCCAGGAAATCGTATGGATCACCTTTGTAAGTTGTTTGAGAGCACTCTTGCACTAAGCATTTAACTCTTTTGTTTTTCAGCACCACAATCACAATTGGAAGAGAGTATTTTACCCCATTTAAATAATAAGCCAGCAAATTTCCCACAGTTAGTCCTAATTCTGTTAAAGGTAGACCAAACCTTGATAGGAAAATTGAGTCCTGGAGGTTGCCCACGAACCATATTATGAAAGTGTGAAGGTGTATTAAGTTCCCAATCCTCTTTCCAACTTTTGGTCACATTAAACCTTGACTCAAATAAACTCTGTGCTGTTCTAATTGGAGGATGTCTGGATCGGAGTCTACTTCATAAGATGTCTGGAATTTCGTCGTGTATTAGAAGCAAGGAGTTGTCAGTGATTTTCTTAAATTCTCTGATGAGAGTATGCTCACGTCACAGACAAGCAGGAGCAATGTGGCTAAGAGTAGATAGCCAAAAGGTGAGAGTCGCCTTACACGTGTTTCATAGCAATGAAAAAGCAAACGAAACATGTCCAACCAATGAACTATATCGAAAAACTGAAATCACTCTGCTGGTTCATAAAAAAATAAATAAAAATGAAATGCAGCTTCAGATAGAAGTTGGGTTCACATTTGGAAACGGGATGATACTTACTGTCGTTGGGCATGAAGACTTGAGCAAAATTTTAAAATCTTATTAGTTGATTGATCGATTGTCGTAATCGATCATCTCAAAAATTAAACATGGGAGGTTTGAATTTTCACTCAACTTCAAGTTATTACATATTTATTACAATTGCAGAAAAATTATGATATGAAATAGCCTGTTAGTTAAAAGTTTTTCATTATGTATCAGAATTTGCCAGGGAATATTGTTAGTTTTAAAAATTGGATTTTTATTGCCGCCGATATGTGTCACGAAGGATTCTGAGAGTGGAAAAAAAAAACCTCTGAAATTTCGCATCATGTGACATCGTTGAACTCCATTCCATTTGGTCACTGCGACGATGATCCAAATCGTTTGACAAAAAGCATTGCAGAGAAATTCCCTGTCCTCTGAAATAGCTACGAAAGATTTTTTTTTTCATTGGCCTGGTATTTTTGTTCCTATGGAACATTTCATACTTTTATTTTTATTTTATTAATTTATTATTTTTAGTAATTTATCTATTACTTTTATTCAATTATTTATTATTTTTTTTATGATTCTTCGGACGAAGTGGAGATTTCTTTTTTTGGTTGAATGGCTGAATTTCCTAAAATATATGAAATCTCAAGAGTTTAAGTGCTGGACTGGTATGGCGATGCATAATGCAGGACTCACTCACTCTTTCGTCACGGTACCACCAGACATTGATGCGACCATCATGGTACTGCAGACAGAAGTGGGAATTGCCAGAAAAAACGATGTCATGCCATTTGTTTCTCCATGCGCGATGTTCTAGACACCATTGCATGCGCACATGCCTGTTGTGTACAGTCAAAGGTAAACGAAGCAATTTGCAAAAATTTCCTGATGCTGCAGATAACATCGAACTGTATGTGTGGGGACTGGTTGTTGTGCAACACATTCTAATTCTTGAGCTAGGGTTTGTGATGTAGCTGTACGATCCATAATAGCCTTGCATACAAAATGCCTGTCCTTTCATTTGGATGGTCTGACGGGGCCGTTGGGATCCTTCACATCGGTGAGTTCGTCCCTCCTCGACCCACTGATTCCATATTCACATCACTATGGCCACGTTTCCAACACAAGCACCATTTTCTCGAAAGGATCATCCGAAGTCTCAATATATCACAATTCTTCATTTCAAAGTCAGAAACCTGTTGGTATGGCTGCCATATCCTTCAACGAGGCATACTGAAGCTGTCTGTGCACAAGAACGGTGAGCAAACACAATTCCAATACTGCATAACAGCTCTTTTTTTCCTCTGTTATTCTGTTTCCAGGGAGCGTTACTGGCTCACATTATTTGCATATGTGCTACACTGCTAATCATCAGGGCCCGGATTTTGATGACCTAAAAATGTTTAAAAAATGACCTATAAAATGACCCGAAAACTTAAAAAAATGACCTAAAAATTTGAACGAAACTGACATAATTTCATCACAAAAAAATGCAAACAGACTACGTCATTGTATGTCGAAATGATTTTAATAGGTACCTAATATAATTTAATTATTATTTGACAAATACGAATTATTTGCACACAAATACTGGTTATTATTTCAGTCTTTTGTTTGGACTAAAGTTCTGTGTTTTCTCAAATTCCAAGAAATAAGGGTTGAAGAAAGTTGTGAAGATTCTCGTCTTCGTATTCATCCTCATTTTCCATAAACCATTAAGAATGTGAGAAAATGACTCAAAACGTATAAAATATTCTAATAAATTCCATAAAATGATATAATAATGACGCGAAAAGCGAGAAAATAAAATACTTAGAAAAATGACGAAAAAATGATTTAATAAATTTGAATTTCTGTAATATGGGGGATTTGTATATAAGTTAGCAATGTCTGTGGTGAACCATTTAAAAGATGACATGTCATCAGAATCCTGGCCCTGCTAATTATTGACATGTGCACCCACGATTTAAGCATCATGCAAATATCGGGTCGATTGGATGCGTCTGGTCGATTCTGGTGGTGGTGAGGGCACATGGTAAAAATTCTGTAAAGAAGTGATTCAGTCGGTTTTTGGTTGGTTGGTTGGTAGAATTACGATAAAAATATAATGTTGGAAGTCGTTAGTCATTCAAAAGAGGTTGGGAACTACTGCTATAGAGATTTAAAAATAAACATATCTCGTGTAACATTTGACTCTTCATAATTTTTTTTTTTTGTATTTTTCTCAAATTACGTTTTTGATTTATCATTTTTTAATGGGATGTGTCATAAAGACGTTTTCATTAAATGATTGTGATCTTGAATTTACTGAATTTGAGATGTGGTGGCATCGCTCTTCTTGGGCACACGAACTCCTAGCTACGCCACTAACTCAGAATCTACTTTTATTCATAATAGAATTTTTTTTATTTTTTTTTTTTTAAAAAAAAAAGAGCATTTCAATAATAGATTATCAATATCAATGTTAGTTTTGTAGCTGTTTCATAAATTTAAAAAGTATTTTATCATTCGAATTTTATTTTTTACTTTTCTAAGACTGGATTTTAAAATTTCAGAGCATACCAGGTGTTTTCGATTCAAAACTAAAAATCTACGAAAAAATAATAAAAGTTTGATAAGAGACTGAAATTTTAATGCCAAGCAGGTCCTCCTGCTTTTGGGGAGAGAAGAGTTACCACTACCACAGTTCTTTACATAGGTTGAAAGAGTACTTTTTCTTCTTGTTAACAAAAAGAGTGAAAAGTAATGAAAAAATTACTGTTAGTTAAAGCATCAAAAATTCTCATTATTGCTGACTAAGCCCATGCAAATAGAATTCTATTTGTAAACAAAATATTTTGTACCTAAAGAGACAATGGCTAATTATTCATTATACAACGATCTCTATATCTTCATTTGTCTATATACGAAAACTCATAATCAAAACCATCTTCATCAAATGAAACTTTAATATTTCGTCTTTTATTTCGAAGACTCTATTTACAAGATCTCTATTTACAATTAAAATAACTAAAAAATAAATATAAAGGAAGGAGAAAAATCTTATTTCTCAATCTTAACAAACTAATATCATAACAAAATCTCTGTAACGAGACCTTACAACGTGAAATTAATAATTAAAAACAAATTAACAATCAAAACAAATAAAGATTGGTGAACAACATGTGAATAATATCAATTAAGTTTTAAAATACCTTTTAACCTTCTGCTTTGCAATAATGACTTCCTGTATACATTCAAAGAAACTTTGTTAACTCATAGAGACTTGTTTTTGTTGATACATGAGGTACAATTTATCAAACAAGACTCTAAGGCGAATCTTTTATATTCGTCTTTAACATTGTAAATAACCCAGACCCAGTTGTACATTTAATTCGTCGATTTTTGATATTTCAAGACGGAATGGTGCAGTCCTGTGCAGTTCTTTATTGTAATAATTTTATAAAACGCTGGAATATTCTTCTTTAATACTGTATAATATTTCCTCTATATCGACATGAGTTAAAACAAAGCACATGGATTTGTTTATCCCACAAGCCAAGCAGTAGCCTGGTGGGATATTTTGTAACTACGAAGCCCCGCCTATCCTCCAGTGGTCCATTGATTTCCAGTTAACCTAACACTTTTTTGAGGAAATGAAATCGTCAATATTTGTAGGGAATCCCAACATTTAGTAGGACGTCAATACACAGATCAGTAACAGAATGAATGAATAAATCACAAAACTAACCAAAAGCAAACCTAATATCCCTAAAAGTTATCAAAACGATAAAAATGCAGAAGAAAACGTCAATGAATCGAAACAAAGCACCGAATTAATGGAAACGATTCCAAGGAGAATAAAATAATTAATATTATCACAGCCGTAAAGAACAGAAGAAAACTATTATAATTGAAGGATATCCAGGAAGAGAATAATTGAGATGATCAAATGAAGCAATACCAAGTGCTCCCAAGGAGGAAGAGAAAAAAATAATTAACGAGATCACAAGAAAGATAGCCTATTAATTTTTTTTTATCTTCTTAAAATACCGTCACTACATATTTACTCTAATAAACATCTTATCTACTACATCATTCCGGCAATATTTCGTCTTATCTTTCAAAGACTTTATCAAGCCATGTATAAAAATTTTTAGGAAAAGAGAATTACATCTCTCTATTGTCGGAATGATGTAATAGTTAAGATGTTTATTAATGAGGAAATATGTATTGAGGGCAGTGGCGAATATAGAATATATTTTCGGGGGGGGGGGGGGGGGGGG
>JAFIDM010010028.1:65507645-65530226 GCA_023159025.1 Thereuonema tuberculata | reverse complement strand
AAAAAAAAAAAAAAAAAAAAAAAAAGATGGAAATCTATCTGTTCAACCAAAAAAAAACAAACAAAAACGTTGGGAGAACATATACCTTCATTATTTCGGGGGGGAGGGGCACTAAATTTAATTCTACTCCGGATAACTCGTCACCCTCAAAAATGGCTAAAAGCATCTTTCTTCTCCATTTTGCATACCATCGTGTTGTCTTTTCAGCCCTGCTCCGTCACATAAAGAAAGCCAAGCCTTTATGGGGAATTTTCGACCTTGCCTGTCACTTCATTCATTTCCTACCCCTGCGGGGGATTTGGATTCTTGGAATCTCGCTGCTAATCATTCAAAGCACACTTCTCGCTGCGACTCTGTCGAGTGTAGACGCTCCTGAGTGTGACTTCATTTTATAGCGATTAAGGCACGCTATAAGAACTATTTTTTCTCTTGCAATTTCGTCGTTCGATTACGTTTTTAACATGCCAGGGAAACGAAAACTTACTCGTTATCTTTTAAAAAAAAAAGACTTAATTGCACTTTTTGAAAAATCAAATGTTTCAAAAATAGCTTTTTCCCAAAAACACCATATTCCCAGGACTACATTAAACGATATTCTTTCATCGAAAGAAGTAATTGAAGAAGCTGACTGCAAAGACAGAAGAAAGAGAATGAGGTAATCGAAGTTTGACGAGATCGAGGAGGTTTTAGTTGGATGGCTAAAACATGCCAGATCGCAAAATGTGCCGATGTCTGTCGTGATTCTCAAAGAAAAAGCCATGGAAATTGCTAAGGAGTTGAACATTGAAGATTTCGGCGGCAGCAATGGTTGGCTGGAACGTTTAAAAGACAGACATTGCCTTTCTTTTAAAACGATAAAAATGTGGTAACTATAAAAAGTGTTTTTTTTATTTTCCACTCATTCATTTGCATGTAGTGATTTCTGAAAATCTTATTTTTCTCAGCGAATCCTACCGCAATTCATAAAGATACTGTATTTCAGTGTTTTTTTGTTTCAAAAATACCCACTCCACCTAAGTCGTCACTCCGCTTAAGTCGTCAAAAATGTTTGGTCCCTTGAGTGACGACTTAACGAGGTTTTACTGTATATGCATTCGAATAGACAACCTTCACTATATGAGCCCGAGTCTTAAGCATCATGCTTTAGCTGACAACTGAAATGAGATGGTTGCATTTCTAACATTTAAGCTAATAGCGGAAATCCAATGAAAACAATGTCTAATATCTCGAACATGGGGGGGGGGGGTCTTTGGACCCTGAAAATACCCTATTCCTGCGTTGTTTGGGCCTCTGAACACGATGGTGAAGTCCACTTGCCGATCCGACCTTCCGTTCGGGAGTTGTAAGGGGTGGACAGACACGGACGGACGGACAGGACAAATGCAACAGCTACTGATTTTGGTCGCTATCACAATAGCTCCCAAATGGGTCACTAAAAATTAAAGTGATCACAAACAGAAGGAGAAAATAAATTGAAATAATCTCAACGATAAAAAGCAGCAAAAGAAATCAATTGAAGTGATTCTACAGAAGAGGAATAGAAAAGTACTGTTCGTTTTCGAAAGCCAGACCCGCCACTCGCGGACGATTCTACTCCACAGAGGGGTGATACGCTGAGATGGGCAGTTTCCTAAGACCTGTTTGAAAAAAAATAACGGAGGAGCATTTTTGCAATAGTATTTATTCTTTCCATAATCCTTTCCCGAAAAGCGCAAATAGAATGCAGCAACTAATAAATTAACACTATAAAAAGTAAACATTCCCTCTTTATTTCTCCTCATCCCTATTTTGATGAATTCGAAGGAGACCTGACGCATGCGCAGAAGCGCTGAAGGTTCTCGTAAACAAAAACGAACAGTAAATAAACAAGGGAAAAAGAGGATGAAATTAAGTGAGTATGATTTTGATTTCATTGAGAAATCGGATATCTGAACAAACTGCTTAAAGAATAAAAGAATAAAAATAACGAAATAAAACAAAACTGAGTTGATCAATTTCTATTTGAAATTATAAACACAGAAAACGGTCGCTCTGGAAGCACCTGTCCATCTTTTGACCTCTTCACTGAGATATTTCGAAGTTTATCTGCAGCTGTGACTGTCTCATCCATAACCATAATGATGATAATCACATGAATACAATATGAAAGTTGGCAGGAAAAGAGGACAAAGCAATACCTTTATCTGTGTGGGTTTTTAATTACCATCTAAATTGGCTTATTCTCTGCTAAATGTGTGGCTGTCAAACTCGGAAGCGACGACAACCATGATACACAAAGCGCCATGGTTATTCAGAAACGCTATTTTGTATAAGGCGAATAAATATTGTTTTATTTGCCTAGTAGGAAAAATGATAACATATATCTGAATGGTTTGTTCTTGATTGTTTGGACAAAAAAGAAATATCTATATCGTCACACACAAAAAAATTAAAAAATAAATAAATAAATAAAATTAGAAAATGACCTAATGTTAAATTATTTTTAAATAAAAGTTTATATTTTTTTATTGCATATTTTTTTTAAGTAATTCCTTTCTATAAATAAGAAAATATCATTTTCGTTTGGTCTGAAACCAATGCTAAGAATAATTAATGAGTAATGAAATAAATAAATAAATTTATGATTTTTTTTACTCAAATTTTCTATGTAATTTTTCTAGGTATTTAAACAATTATCAGGGCACTCTTTTAAGCATATTTCGCGTAAGCAGAAAGTACTTATTAAATTATTAATTGTTTTGCTTATTAAATTCTAGGGTACCATTCCAGAATTGTCCTATTTTCTTATTTTTAAACACTTTTTTTAAGGTAAAGAGGCTCATAAAAATGAATATGTCTTATATTCTATCTCTGATAACTTTCGAACCAGTGAAAAGATAGAAGAACGCATAGTTACGAAATGGATACGATCTAAAATTCGTATTTGAAATTTTCCTATGGAGAAATTCGACCATGAGGAGGACAAAACAAAAAAGCATCAGAAGCAACAACAACTTATTCTTAGTGAGGCAAACACTGAGTTTCTATTACACCTTACCATGCATCGTAAACGTGTCACGTGATACTTCTTTTTATTTGTACGTGTTTTGATTTTATTAAAATTAACTAGATGACGGCAAATGTAAAAATTGGAAAATTTGAGTTTGGTATTTGTATTCTCATGGTACTGTAATTAGAAATATTGATACTTTTTTTTTATATATTGTTTTCACAATTTTTTTAAAAACATAAAGAAGTAAAAAATAACAAAACGAACCATTCTTAGGAAAGTAGGCTTAAAGTTCTTCCAGTGTAAATTGGCGAGAAAACAAATTTCTCAAGTAAATACAATGAATGTATTTAACAATACTAGGCCTATATAATTTCCATATAAAGTATATAACTCTGTTTTCTTTTTCTTTTTATAACATCCATGATGCGTTGCTTAAATAACAGCGAATTTAGAATAAATATATAATTCTATCTTGTTAAATTGACAAGATAGAATTATATATTTATTCTAAATTACTTCTAAATACTTGAAAATCGATGAAAATAACGCCGCATATCTTGAAATCTGTAGGGCGTTGGCACCAAAACCTATATATATTTTTGAAGTACAGTAGACTCCCGATTATCCGCGGAGTTGGGTGGCGCGGCAATCGCGGCTAAACGAATTCCACGGATAATCCGAAATAGGCCGAAAAAGGACGAAAATCAACACAAAAATGCTTTTAACATGTTTAATTTACATTAAAATGGCAGTACATTCATTATAAACAATTACTTTATTTTAATTTACTTTAATTTCTTACTTTTTAACAAAAAAAAAATCGGTTAATTGTCTTTGTTTTTTCGTGTCGAAACACGAAAACCCTTACTTGGACGTCGCTAAATCTGCCTCTTTTATTGTTTAACTTATTCTAGTTTTAAATTTTTTTTTGTTAATTCCGTAATTTCTTGTACAGTAAAAAAAAAAATGGAAACCGGAGAGGTCCGCGGATAATCCGCCCGCGGATAATCGGGAGTCTACTGTACTTCATGAGTACTTTCATCTCACAAAAGGGCACTCACATTTGAAAGATACAGGGTGTGTCGTCTCCTTGTAAGTTGTTATAAACCTAAGATTCTTTGGTATGTCGAGGAGATCTAACCTTCCCACCCCGCCTAATCCGAAAAAGGAAAAATCCAGCAATTTGGGCTTCTTTTTTTTTTGGTTGGAAGTCATCACTTCGTTGGTCACCAGCTCATCTAAAAAAAAAGGAAGTATTTTTTTTTTGGTTGACTGCAAGGGTCATCAAAACTCCATTACATACCAATTCCTGTCTACGCTTATCTTTATAGATCTGAGGCACTGTAGCGATGTTTGATAAAGGATGCAAGAACTTATTTTGAGAAACAAAGAGGTGCGAGCAGTATTACAGAACCACCGATTAAAATCACAGTAATAAAAGATTAAAAATTTAACATGATAGGTAAATTAGAAATAGATAACAGTTTTTGCTTCATTAATCTAGTTTGTTAAACGATGAAAAGAAAGAGTTAGTTTTTGTTGTTGTTTTTTTTTTTAGTTCCGCGTATGTCTGACGGCAGAAGGTTCCATTTCCGGTGTCGGCTAACCGTTTTCATTCATTTCCTCTGAATGCTTATCGCCTTCCTTTCCAATCAATGACACATTTTTTTTTTCTCATTTATTTTTGAAAAAAACCCACAAACAAATAAATAAAATCAAATACAATTAAAGAGAAAAGCATGTCTTCGGTGTCAACACCATCATTACGAAGGTTGAATGACCCGGGATTTCTAGAGTTGTTTATCTGTTGCAAGTAAAGTAATTAAGAACTTTTAGTTAACCCTTGGATTACATTCCAACGAATGAAATATTTTTTTTTTTAAAAAAAAGCTGTTATTGTAAATCGATTAATAACTGATTGATCGCTTTATAATCGTCAATACAAGAGCAAGAAAACATGCACGGTAAACTACATAGCATTAATTGGGCGCGTTCGCAATTTCGTTGTGGATTCTATTTCGTTCTAATGTTATATTTTGTTGTTGTTGTTCTACTCATCTGTTGTTTATTATTCGTTATTGTGGCATCTAAATGGGAGTTTGTGGGAAAAAAATGAGATATTTCCTGTTTGACTAACAAATATACCATTTCGAATGCTGCAAACTAACTTCAAATTTAGAATATGCTGAAAAGAGCATTGAAAATGAATTACATTCGAAAATTCTCATATTAAACAATTCCTAAATCAATTTATTTTAATCAAAATCAAAGCAATATTCATTAAGCACGTGGAACCAGAATGACATCGATGCAAAACATTTGTTACACGCCAATAAAAGTGAATTAATTCACTACCAAATGTTTCATATTGGGATTTCAGTTATGTTCAGGCATAATTTTGTTCTCAGATTTACAACATCACTGATAATTCAGATTTTGAAAATAAAAATACGGGACACTAATGAAGCGGACTATTTTCATGTGTAATTTCACAAATTTGTTTATGAATATGATTATTTGCAATTATTTAATGGATAGAGAAAATGTTTCTTTAGGTTGAATTGTAATGGACACTCATAATATGAACCTTACAGTAGGTACATGAATAAGACGTTCTTACGCGAAGCAACTAATCAATCTAAAAAACGCGAGCATAATATCCATTGTTCATAACTTTATAATTTTATGCTGCTCGAATGATTGAATATTGCACTACAGAATCGCTCAGTGCAGATGGTTAAAGTAATTCGTTTACCTGAAAAGCAAATTACCTTTCAGTGAAAGGAGAAGGAATTAATACTGTGGATTTCACAGGATCATTTTTTATTTAATTGTTTTTTATCTCGGCGGCCCATTACCGTGATCGAGAATGCTTTTACGTAAACCTTTCGCGGAACTGAGCCAAGCATCAAGGGTAAATTCTGCTGATGATTCCTTATAAGGATGAAACAGCTGTTCAGAATTCCCGTTGATGTTGGCTCAATGTGCGAAGGAATATTTGTTGTCCGGTTGTGATTTTTTTTTTTCTCTCTATTTATAATACAGTTAAAACCCCGTTATTACGCTACAAGCGTAACAAGCGGGATAGCGCTATAGACGGGAAATGATTTATGAGATGGGGAAACATTTAGACACCATTTTACAGGAAACATACTTGATTCTGCAGTAGATATAGTGCAAATATGAGCTTATTTCCTGTTAAAAAAATCTTCGATTATGGTTTGCCGTGTGTGTATGTGTGTGTGTGTGCTACAGTTATGGATTATGACATTTTCAATGCGGTTCAAGTAACTATTAAAATCAATTGATACACCACTAGGAGCAGATTTAATATATTTTCGGAGCAGATTTAGTGCACTGCCGGTTATTTCACGCGCCTTTTCTTGAATGATTGGGTCACTTAATGGGACTGATGCATCACGGGACTGATGAATCCACTCAATTAGAATTTCCTCGGCATCTTCATATTTTCCACACTTTACTTTTTTACGTTTGCAACCACCCTTCGCTGCATTGGTAATTCCATTCTTATTTTTTATTATTGTTCTCAGACTGGATGAGGGAATTCCTAGAGATTCTGCGAAATCCTTCTGATTTAGTGTAGAATTCTCGTCGTACTTACGGAGAATTTGCAATTTTTCACCTATAGAAAGGGATTTCCGCTTCGACATTTTGCACTACTGTATCACAGACCCGCACTTCAAAGAGTTCAAAGATTCCCACCTACCAGGGAAAGAAAAGAATCATACAGTGTTACATTTCTTTTCGATATAAAATTTCCGATATAAAAAAAAGCGCTACAAGCGGGATTTGAAGCGTTATAAGAGGGTAAAAGTATACAGAGTTATATAGAAAATTCCAGGGACCGTATGAAAGGAGCGTAAAGAACGGGATAGTGCTATAAGCGGGAGCGTAATAACGGGGTTTTACTGTACGTTTATCTCTTCACAGTTTTCCTCACATTCTCAACGGCTGAAAATAAAACTAAGAAATGCGGATAAACAGTTATCTTGAAATTGTATTAAAATACGTGACAGTTATGCGTCCCGTATTAAATTTATCGGGACAACGGGACACAACCTCAAAAAACGGGACAATCCCGAAAATTATGGGAAGTCTGATCACCCTAACCTAACTGTTATAATCTGATTGACAACATAATATATGACTCTTTATTCTGTGTTTGAATTTACAGAATTCAGCCACGATTTTATCTGTTATTAATAAGTTAAACACAGGATTAGGCCAGCAATATCTAAACGCTGGGAAACGGGAAAAGCACCAACAGCCAAACAAGGCATTTTTTTTTTATATTCAAAGGAAAAAGCAAGAACTCTGAGAACTCAAATTTCGACAAATTCGAATCTGTCTAGAAATAAGAAGTTAGAAGAATGTAAAGCATACTTTCCATAAAATGCGATTTCATATTTTTTTTTTTGCTTTCGAAGTCGCGAAAACGACAAAATACGAAAAGACTAATTTAGTTTTTGAATTCTAATATCTGCTGAAAACCAAATTCATAAATTACAAATTTGGTATTTTATGAAAAAAAAAATGTTAAATCCGTATTACTTACCTTATATGCTCCAATAAACGCCGAGTCTCTTATTGTCGCCGGTCTCTAATAAGCGCCGGGCTGTAGAGGGGACACGGCCCAATAGTAGCTGGTCTCTAACAGTAGCCGGGTCTTTGATATTTGCCTACCGGTATCTTTATAGTAAGCGTCCGTATCTTTATAGTCGTGCATAATATCTTATGGTATTACGAAACGGTCATTTGGCATTGCCTTTAATAATCACGCGGTGGAATACGCGAAAAAAACTTCCGGTGAGGCGGCCGCCCGTCATTGCGGATTCGGACGACGAATAGTAGCGAAAGGTACAGAAAGACATTGTCATTTATCTTTAACAGTCTTATGTAGCATGTGAAATTCAAATAAAGTAATTGTTTGTAATATTAGCCGGTATTTATGTGTAAAAATACATCGTTCTGAAGGTTTTTGTTAATAATGGCCGGTCTCTAATAGCAGCCGGTCTCTATTAAGCGCTGGGAGCCGAGGCTAGTTTTGCAAATAAACGCCGGGGGCCTCTATTGGAGCATATACGGTACTTAATTTGTCGAAATCGGATTAACTTTCTTCAAATTGAATAGCGCACTAATAAGTGGATCAGGTAAAAGGGATTCAAATTCATTGTTTAAAACAAGGAAGTATCAATAGAAATCCGATGTTTTAGATTCCAATGCTTTTCTATAGGAAGTTTTGTCGCCTTTTTCGCGCTAATTTTTCGACAAGACCCAATTGATAAAGATTTCAAATATAAAAAGTTCGATCATCTCTGGTCCTTAAATAGGTATACTAAGTTCCAAGAAGAGCCATCCAGCGGTTATTAGGGAGCAGAGGGTCGATGCATATAAAGTAGAGCCCCGATTATTCGCGAGTGCCGCGAAAAATCTTTTTAATTACGAACCTCCAAAAAACCCAATTTTATTCCAAGTCAACAACAGGGAAAATACAATAGGCCCTACAGTGCAAAGGTCTAAAATTACTGACAGATTTATTGTGCATCGTAATCCTATAGACCTTCTCGGAATTTGTGGATGCAAACGTAGACCAAAGGTTTCTGCTTTACTGTATATATTTTAGAAGTTTTACATATTCTGTTTTTTGTATAATAAAACGTAATTTTTATGCTGAAATATTTTTTTTCGTGTTTATACCTCATTTTTAGTCTTTTTTCGGGTTATCCGCGATGCCCTTGCCATTCAATTCCGCGGATACTGTAATACAAACTTGAGTGCTAAGCCTCGCTCTCCTGTGAAAATATGCTAAAAATGTAAGTCTTGAAAACTTAGCTTAAGATCCTCTATTTCTTTTTCCAATGCACCTAAAATTCTGAAACTTTAAATATGAACTTGTGAAGCATCTGGGATTTCTTTTTTTTCTTGTTTTTAATTTTCAAAATATTCTGCAATTAATTAAATTAAAACTCAAAAACAGTCAATTTTTTGGATGTTTTTGAAGTGTTACTCACTATTTTAACTCAAAATAAATTTGACGAAAACCTGAAATGATAAACAATTTGTAAAATAATGATTTGTATTTAAAATATTTGCTATTAGTTGCAATAGTTAATTTTTTTTAAAAAAATAATTTAATCTCACGCAATTTAAAAAAAAAAAAAAAAAATTCTTTATTTAAAAAATTAACTGTTGCACTAATAATAAATATTTTAAATACAAATCATTATTTTACAAATTTGTTATCATTTCTAGTTTTTGTGAAGTTTTTTTAGGTTGAAAATAGCGAGTAATTTAATACCTCGAAAACACCCAAAAAAATTGACTGTTTTGAATTTTAATTTAATTAATCATAGAATACCTTGAAATTAAAAACAAAAAAAGAGAAATCCCACTTTACAAGTTCATATTTAAATTTTCAGAATTTTAGGTGCATTGGAAAAAGAAATAAATAACAGAAATAAAAGGTTTGCAGTCGCCTGCATTTGCTTGAGTCAGAACCTTAAAGTTAAGATTGGATTTACTTTTCTGCGTGGCATTGAAGCATAACAGAAAAGTCGACTTTTGGAGAACCCCATATTTTTACCTTTTGAAATGTCTAATTTGAATCTGAGAACAAAATCGGCAGAGAGATTAGGCCTACTTGTATCAGTGGGACGAACGGACGAAATAGTTATGGGTACAGGAAGGTAATTGAACTGAAACTTTACAGAGAGAGAAAATAAGGGCAATTTGCATAATAATCGTAAATATCATTGGGCAGGAACCGTCGCTTCCTAACACAAATAATTAATTGACATAAATAACTTACATAATAACTTTCACATTAGCCTCTAGAAGGAACTGCAATGACAGATGACATAAGAGAAAACATGAATAATTCATTAAAGGTAGGATATTTAGAGACATTCTTCATCATGACCTAATACTGTATATACGAGACAGACAGACAATAGGAGATAAAACAATCACACTAAATATGCTCAGCTTTAGTAAAACTGAATGAAAAAAAATATTCTGTAGTATTGAAAATACAGTATTAATAATAACACTAATAATGTACAATGTATAGTAATGTTCAGTTTTTCATTGAACGATGCAAAAAAAAAATAAGGAGTGAAAACAAAAACCTTGATGAAAATTTGTAATGAAAAGTAATAAAAATAAATATTTTCAAAACATTTTCAATTTGAAAGGTAAAGAAATAACCACATTCATATTGCAAAAAAAAGAATAAATAAATTTAGAAAAAAAAAATTAATACAAAAAAAAAATTAAAAAAAAAACCTAGTAACAATTTACGAAATTATAAAAAGAAATGTAACTCTCTGAAAGCTTTAATTAATTATAAGAATTTAAAGTTATAAGTTTAACATTAAATTAAAATATATTTAATAATAAAAATAATTTAAGATATCAATTAACAACATAATTCTTAAGAAACCCCAAAAGAATTGTATTTACAAAATGTATTATGGTGAATTGGTGGAAGAAAGTTACCAAAATTCGGAAAGTACAAAATTCCGTATTTAACTTCTGTAGCTAAATTATCAAATTATAAAATAATTGGAAAATAATTGCGCAGACAATTAAACGCATTAAGTTTAAATTTCAATAAATATATTATTATTATTATTATTATTATTTTTATAGATTATTATTTTTATAGATTTTGTAATTATTTCAATAATTTAAATCATAATATCTTATTAAACAATATCAGATGAAGTAGATTGTGAGGTAAAAAGAGTTAATAAATAAAAAATTATTTAACTAAATAGTAACAGGAAGGCTTTCTCTTAAATTAGTAAAGCAAAAAATAAAATCACAAAGGGTATACATCAAGGCTCAAACTTTGGCCCACTATATTGTTTTATTTCGTTATTTTTTTATTATTTTATACACCAATTCAGTTTTTTTTTTTTTTTTTTTTTTTTTTTTATTATTTTATTCACAAATTAATTTTTTTTTTTTTTTTTTCAAGTTATTCTAAAACTCAAGTCGAAGTGTAATTGTGATTGCAAATAAAGACATCAATTTAACTAAAATCATTAAGGTTACCAATGTCAGATAACGCCGACTTATAAAAATAAAAAAGATAGAAATACACAAAAATAAAATCCACAAAACTTATAATAATCAAAATAAGATAAACAATTAATTACCAGTTTACTTCTTATGATTATTTATATAGCGCCAATAGACATCCAATGGAGTGCAAATGAGATGTCATTTCAATAGACTGCACTATAGGT
Organism: Thereuonema tuberculata; assembly: GCA_023159025.1. Classification (NCBI taxonomy): domain Eukaryota; kingdom Metazoa; phylum Arthropoda; class Chilopoda; order Scutigeromorpha; family Scutigeridae; genus Thereuonema; species Thereuonema tuberculata. The sequence continues at coordinate 65,518,961 of JAFIDM010010028.1, read as the reverse complement.
ATTTGAAGTAAGTTTTAATAACCCGTTCGCCTGGAAACTCATTATGTATGTATTGTACTCAAATAAAATTCGCTTCATCACTCAGAGGACACTGTTCATAAAAAAAGGAAGATTATTACTGTATTTACAACTATTCATCAATGCATTATTAAATTGTGTGTTAAATTAAGCATTTGATCAATTTAAATTAGATAGAAATGAAATAATATAGAAAGAATCTTAAATAAACTCTTGTTTAAAAAACAAAAAAAAAAACAAAAACAAAAACAACCAAACAGAATGATAGTCAAAATTAATATAAAACTCTTCAGTTATGTAAAACGTAAAGAATTAATTTAATTAATAGAAATGATTGTTTTGGTAATAAATCAATGGAAAAACCTATGTAATCTATTATACTTTCATACGATAAATCTAACACGAATTATAATCTAAATTTAATGAACAGTTAATTATGAACATATATTAATCATTAATTATATTACAACAAATATTAATTAAGAATAAAAATGAGTAAGTTCCCAAGCACCCTATAGACGGGTTTCAGACAGCTGTTTCGTGCTTATATCAGGCAAAATTATTCAGTTTTTTTAAGAGAATTTTTTTTTTAAGTGTATGTTTATGTATTAGTAGCCTACTTACAGAATCTTTTGTACCCATCTAGCCAACAAGATAAAATATAAAATTCAATTGTAAACGGACACTAATTTGAGAATGGAGGATGACATGCGGGATCAGCTTCGTTCACAATGAATAAACAGAATATAATGTTCAATGTCACATCTATCTGGGAAAAAAAAATCATAAAGCATTAAGCTTTCTATTAAACGGACAATTAAACATCAGAATTACTTTAACTATTAATTTATTTAGTATTTGTAGCTCTGCGGAAGGCAACAGGATACCATCGTAGAATTCTTCCTCCAGAAAACTGTATATATATATATAAATTTCATCGTAGGTTGGTTGATGGTCATTTAGAATCTAATTATCCGAACATCCCGATAATTCGAATATCGTTTACATTACTTAGTTCGGATTACAGAGGGTTCACAGTTCTAATGTTGGGAGATTTACAGCTACTATTGTTTTGGGAAGTTTACTGTATGGATATAATCGCGCGCATAATACTACTACTACATCTATTGTTATATTGTCATTATTACTTAATTCTTGGATGGCTCTTCTTGAAACTTGACATTCATATTTTAGGGCATGCCTTTTAGTTTTGAAATATTCTGTGTATGAGTCCTTGTGTATGAGAAATTAGTGGAGATAAAAATTCTCACAGAAAAGCATTTGAAACAAAATGGATATAATTCATTTAGTAATCCACTATTTTGAGCGATCTATAAAGCTGTTAAAATTAATCGAATTTAAATAACTTAGATATTTATCTGCGAATTTAAACAATTGGTTTAAAAAAAAAAAACACTACTGTTTGTATTAGACTAATATTATAATTTATATGTATACTTTTCATTGGTGTCGTTATATGAATTTAAAAACAAAAAATAAAAATAAAATATAACGTTTCCAGGAAAGTGGAGGTTCTTTTGTTTTGAAAATGAATTGCAAACAAATAAAATCAACAACAAAACTTAATGACGAACTTGTAAGTATTTTTTTTTTTATCTGAATTAATTTTATCTGAATTTGCCTTGAACCAATGGCGACGTTAGAAAAATCTTGGTAGGTTGGCTACGTCGGGCACAACATTGATTTGGTGGGGGCGTCAGGCCAGTTAATAACACGATTATACGATTATATCAGATTTTTACATCCCCCACCCAACCGCTTTTTTCACCAGATGGATTCTTAGGATTTGTTATTTTAAATGTTGCCGTTCGCGTTAGGTCGTGTGGAATCCATTTGCTCGCTGCGTCCGTTCACTGCAAGCAGAAGGCGGCCTTACTGCAACGTGAAATAATGTTGCTTTCGTGTTAAGCACTCTTGGAAAAGGGAGTGCGGAACTTTGTCGGCTTTCAACGACACTATTTTTCTTATACGATTCAAGTTATTTGTAGTGTTTTGCAAAATACGTGCGGGAAGATATGCGTCGGTCGACTGCAGAATTCATTCATATCCCCAGACAGAGAAAACTAAAGCATCCAGGGGCCGTGGCCCCCATACCCTGTAGCGTCACCACTGCCTGGAACGTATTTTTATTAAGATTAGAACCAGGGCCTCGGGAAAAAAAAGAGGTTTTTGTGAAAAATGTGTATTTGCTTTTAGAAGATTTGATATTCTTAAAGGAACGGGGAAGAGATGTTGAGAACCCCGTCTTCTTAGAAACACAAGATTCCTATTTTTACTTAACTTATTATTGAAGTTCATTTAATTCGATAGAATTACTTTTATAATGCATTTGAAACAATGCTGTTAGTAAATAAGTATGAGACAATGTCATAAATAGGTTTTATTACATAGTCTAACTTTGTTTTTTTTAAAAAAAAGATGAAGAAAAACCGAAAAAGCGGACAACAGAGTAGCTTGAGTTATGAGTTTTTTCGCCGTCAATGGACACGGCCTGATTAGGCAGTTTCCGCTCAAGACTGTTACGCGACCAGGCGTGCAAGAGGATATATTTTTCAAAAATGTTATCACACATCAATGCCTGTCAATACAGAGGAAATATTGTAGACCTACAGAACTAATTTCATTTTAACGACTTTTCGAAAAACTACACAAAAGAAACCTCTTTCGTTTACCTAACAAATACCAGATTCATTATTACTATACGAACTTCGTAGTCCAGTTAAAACAAGTCATGAAATTAGAATAAAGCAATGTAATTTTCAAAAGTAGATCGGACATTAGTTCAAATTGCCTCAATTCTGATTGGGAAGTAAAGGCAAAAATCATTAATCATTCTTTGAACTATTAACTGTAATGAATGATGACAATATTTTATTTGTAATATGATTTATGGGGCTTTAAATGTGTTAGTTTAGCACATTGATGTTTAGAAAATGACAATAAAGGTGATGAGTTATTATTTCTTGTAAATTATAGGTATGGTTTTTATGAGTGTTTAAAAGCAATTATACTGGCTAATTTTGTGAGTTTTTTTTTTTTTATATATATATAGTTGGCATGACAACTTTCGAAACATGAATTTTTATTTATTTTTTTAATCAGGGTTCTTAATAAGAATGTGTCAAAATAAGAAAAGCTCAAAACAGCTTTTCTGAACTTTTAATCTGTAAATAAAATTTCAGCTTGTTACGATAATTACTTTTTTGAGTTACGACGCTTTAACGTAATCGATAAAGATTGCTTTTTTTTAAAAAAAAATATTTTTACCTTACGATTAATGTGTACGATTAATCTATCTCACATTAGATAACCTAATCCACATAATAATCGCTTGGCTGCGGGTTGGAGGTGACGGGTTCGATTCCCGGCCTCGGCGGAGGACGGGAATTTTTCCACGCTTCTTTCTCCTCCAAACGGGCCCTAGGGTCTACCCAGCCCTCTATAGAATGGGTACCGGGTTTCTTTCCCGGGAGTTAAAGGCGGGCGAGCGACGGGCCGACCCCCCGTCCTCAACTTTGTCCCGTAGGTTCTGAACACTGGAGCCTACCCTCCAGTTGCACTGCGCGGTCCTCTGGATCGCAACTTTAACTTAATCCATATAATAATGTTTTCTTAATATAAATACGTAGAAAGGATTTGATAAGGAGGGAGAGATTTATTATTTTATAATAAAAATACGTTATAAATATACGTCCTCATAAAATATATTCCCCTACTTCACTCTTGGAGATCCTAGTTACGCTACTAAAAAGGTCCTGACTCAAGCAAATGCAGGCGACTGCTAACCTTTTATTTCTTTTATATACAGTATTTCTTTTTCCAATCTTTTTTTTTTTTTGGAAGATTTTTTTTTAATTAACGAATCACAGTAGCACGTGAACGAGATATGAATGAAAACAAGTCATCATCATCATCATCATCATCATCCAGGACCATCCGGAGCAAGGGCCGTACAATCCCCATCCGGAGCAAGGGCCTCTCCTAATTTCTTCCATTGTTGCCTATCTTGGGCAGCATGAGTCCAGAGTACCCCCTGAGCCTTCTTGATCCTGCCATCTTGTAGCTGGGCGACCACGACTTCTTTTACCATCTCGACGGTACCACTCTTGAATCAGCGAAAAAAAAAAACAAGTACCATTAATAAAATAGTAAAAATGATTTTTATTATCGTGATACGTGAATTACTTAAAAGGTTGCTCTGTTAAAAATACAGTAATCAATTCACTTTCAATTAATAAGTTCCTCTAAAAGAACTCAATGCTTATTTACCTTACAAAACTGTAGGTTTTTTTTCATGCTTTTTTAAAGAATGAAAACAAAACAAGGAAAAAAATATCCACGTATTTATAAACTATATGAGAAATATAAATGGTATCCTCAAATTCTCCATTTATTGAAAATTACTTAAATTGGCAAAGACTTATGTTGTTTAAAATCAAAAATTATAATCATATCAAAGTGTGCTCAAATTACAATGGATTACTAAATTGATTATTTTAAATTGTGAGACATCACACAAAATTTACTTTCGCTTCTAAATTTTTTTCAGTGACCCTTACTGAAAATTCTTTCTGCTACAAAAGCCTCTTTTCTGTATAGATGCTATGTTTCACCAAACACATCACTGGTTCTAACGTTGTTAAGGAACAACACACATAGAGTCATGTTGATTTTAAATATATATATTAAAAATAAAACACGTTTTTATAAGTGTAAGGTTTTATAGTGTGTTATTCCGAATTAATCCGGAACTGTACTTTTTATTTTTCGTTTCACACATTAGCTTCACATGATTCCTTTGGTAACATTCCTGCATTCGTAAACTTAAGGGAAGTGTCTGAAATTATTAAATGTTGGGAGGATTGAAATAATTTCCTACTGTTTCACAACTATTTATTACTATATTTTAAATAAGCTTGTTCTTCTGTACCTAAGGAAGTAATGGAGTCGATTTTGAGTTAGAAGATTAAAAAAAGAACAAGTGAATTTAATTTTGTACTAAAGCATAAATTTAAGAGCATCCCATAATAAAAAAATCTACAAATAATAATAAAAAAGAAAGTATAATAACGTAAGGAAAAATAAAAAAATAAAAATAGGAAAATAAGGAAAAACAAAACAAAACACACGGACATTGAGAAAACAAAACAACAACAAAATATACGGATTCGAATCAACAACCTTCAGTACATGAGTCCGAAACTTTAACCATCACGCTTTAGCTGACAACTGAAATGATATGGTTGCATTTCTAACATTTAAGCTAATAGCGGAAATCCAATGAAAACAATGCTAAATATCTCGAACATGGGTTGGTTGTGGAGGGGGGTGCGTTGGCCCCTGAAAATACCCTATTCCTACGTTGTTTGGGCCTCTGAACACGATGAAGTCTGTTTGTCGATCCGATCTTTCGGTCGGGAGTTATTAGGGGGGTTACAATGACAACAATGTCAAATATCTCGAACATTGGGGGGGGGGGGGCATTGACCTCTGAAAATACCCCATTCCCTACAGTGTTTGGGACTCTGAACACGATGCTGAAATCCGTTTGTCAATCCAACCTTTCCTTCGGGAGTTGTTAGGGGCGGACAGACACGGACGGACAGGACAAACGCAATAACTACGATTTTGGTCGCTGTCACAATAGCTCCCAAACGGATCACTAAAAAGTCTCCTCTATGCTATCATTTACTTAAGTTTAAAGTAAAAAGGATCACAAACAAGCCAAGATCCAAACGGGAGCAGAAAGTAAATGCTCCCTTCGGTTCTCCAGATAATCAAAAATACTTATTTTTTTTAAGTTTATGAATCCTTTTAAGAATCTTTTAGGCTTCTCTAGAAGCGTAGCTCATAGCAGGAGAAGCTTCGCTGTGTCTGTCCGTCCGTCACTAGAAATTCATATCTCAGGAACGACATATGCTAGAGACATGATCTATATCTCGTTAAAAAGGTTAAAAAGACTAGCTCATAGCCTTTGAGAAATCGTTTCTATCTTGTGTGACTCTCGAGTTATAGGTCTCCTCTAGAATTTGATCTTAATTTTTAAGTTTTATTAAAATCTGATAGAAATTTATTTCTTCATTTCTTATATTGATTTCAAAACTAGAATTTTTATATGAATTAGTTATATGAAACCAATTTTCAGTTTCTCTTCTTGAAATAAATTTTACAATGATTTGTCTATTTTTATTATAATGGGATCTCCCAAATGTGGGGTTTTCAAGTTGTAATTTGTGTTAAATTTTCATTTATTCTTTGGTTGTTATCATTTTTTAAGATATCCTTATTGATTAAATATTTTCTTGGTTTGAAAGCTAAAAGCCAATTTTCTTTTTCTCTTTTTGAAATAAATCTTACAATGATTGGTCTTTTTTTATTATAATGGGAGCTCCGAAATCTATGGAGAGCTTTTATTTTTTTCTGTGGGGTTTTGAAGTTGTAATGTTTCCGATATTTTAACACTCACTCAGTATAGAAGCCGTGGAGCATTATGCGATCACTCCTAGGATTGCTACTCCTAATTTGTGGTTTTTTTTTTTTTGTTTTTTTTTGCAGCTCACTTTTTTTTTAAAAAAAAAACCTATGCTCTAAGGAATTTTATATTTTATATCTGTATATTTTATATCAAATTTATTTACATACATTAAAGAAATTCAGCATCAAAAAAATTATGTAAGCTTGCTAAAGTTAAAATAAACGATCCTCTGCAGTCAAACTTCAAACGGCATTTGAAAATTATTGAAATGAAAAAAAAAAATTTCTGAATTGGAATTAGCTAAATTATTAAATAAGAAATGGTAAAATAAAAAATAATTCACTGGATTCTAAAATCATTCCTTAATTAAGGTTCACTAATGAGGTTCGGTTCTCATATGGGTTTCGTGATAGTGGACGATCCGTGCTGGACATGTTTTCTCGGGGTTCTCCCGTTTCCCCTCCACTTCTCCCACCATTCCTTCTCAGTCTTTCTCTCCGTCTGTCCTTATTTCCGTGGGACAGCACAATAGATCAACGGTCGCGGTCCTCGGCTTCCCTGCCACCCACACTGACCACATAACTTAAGTTTCACTAAATTAGAATTTAGTTAATTTTACATTAGGGTGACCAGATTTTGAAAATAAAAATACTGGGCACTTTAACGTCGCGGACAAATCAACCAATAGTTTATTATATATATTACTTACTTGGAAGAATGTTTTACTTGCAAATAATGTAACAATTTCCGAGAATAATTCTAATTTATTCATATTCTGATTCTAATGCATTAGACTTCCATTCATATACTGACTACAACGTTAAAGTAATAAAATGATTTTATTTTCCCTTGTAGTTTCATAAATTCCTTTATAAATATGATTATTTGCACTTATATAATGGCATAAAGAATGTGTGTTTCTTTGTGTTGCATTGTAACAAGCGTTAATATGAACATTATATTAGGTACATGAATAAGACGTCCTTGTGCATAGTAACAAATCAATCTAAAGTCTAAACGCAAGAATAATACAGGTACTCCTCACTTTACGATTGAGTTCCGTTCCGACGACTACGTCGTTAAGCGAATTGGTCGATAAGCGAGGAGCTTGTGACGGGAATATAGGATCGTTGTAAAATTATAAAAAATATTCAACAAACCTCAAAATTATTCATAAAAAGACATGCATATGTACATATTATCATTTGTTTATTTGGTTATCTGGAGTTGTAGAGGGTCCAGGTAACGACGATGAAATAGAAGTTGCACCTTCAAGGGCGGAGGTCGTAAGTGCGGGTGGTCGTTAAGCATATAGGTCGTAAAGTGAGGAGTACCTGTATCCATTATTTGAAACGTGTGCTCATAAGTTTGTAACGCTCGACAAATCATTCAATCTTGCACTTCAGAAACATTCAGTACAGATGGTTAAAGTGGAAGTATTTCTTCACAGTTTTCCTCACGTTCTCAACGGCTGAAATTAAACTAACTAAAGAAATGCGGATAAATAGTTTTCTTGAAATTGAATTAAAATACGGTACAGTTCTGCGTCCGTATTAAATTCATCGGGATAACGGGACACAATTAGAGAAGTCTGGTCTCCCTATTATACATCACCATTTAAAATGACACAGATTTTTCCATAAGACTGGAATTAAAAATTGAAAATTCTTTTATAAATGGACTGTTTCATCGTTTCTAACGTCGCATATTATTTATTTGAGTGATAATAATTTAAATTAATTTAAAACTTGTATAATTGAAACATATTATTTTAAAATGCACAATTAGCATTTTCCCAGATTATATAATTTTTATAACATAAAATATAAATTTTATAATAAAAAATCTAAACGTGTTTTTAATAATTTCCAGTATATAAAAATGAAAATCTCTCATTTTCAGTATTTCAGATTTAATTTTTAGTATTTAATTTATTTTAAAATGCAAAGTTATGTAATTGAATTGTTTTTACATTTTTTTCCCTATGTATGATTATAACTTATGAAATAGAAAATGGTAAGATTAATTTAAAATGTCAACAAATATAAAAAGCTGAGAAGCGTCATTTTGATTTACAATCAAAGAATTATAAGAATTTCCAATTTTTCAATGAATTATTGTTAAAATATGAAAAGCAAATGAATGAATATTGAATGAAATGAACAAAGTAGGGTGTTCTTGGCGCCATTATTTAGATCAAAAGATAATTTTTTTTTTTTAGTTTGGCTAAAATAAAACAGCAATAATTAAAAAAAAAATCATCTATTAATTTTAAGCGTTATTATTATTTGAATATTATTTTTTTTAATTGAAATTATAAAATTCAAATTTAAATTTTGAGATTTATTTCTGAAACAGTAAAAAAATCTAATTTTTTTTATTAATATATATATAAGAGATTCACTAACAAATAGTAATTTTTTATTAAAAAAAATCACTGAAATTCCATTATTAAAATAATTTATAATTGCATTTTATTAAATATTATTTTATTGTATTAATGTTTAATATTATTAAAGAACAATATTGGCTCTGGTAATATAAGATAGTGAATATGTTCGGATATAGTCGTTGAAATTTGTCTATTAAAAAAGAAAATAATAAATTTAATACAAAACAATACTTAATAATTAAAATAAAAGTTTCTTTGACACAGTATTTATAATTGACAGTTTGAAAACAAAGTTACTTCTATGACAGTTAAGCTGTATCTTTATTTAAATAATTCTAATAAAAAGTAAAATGTAGAATTAGATGAATTTATTTCTTCAATACTGTAATACTACTGTTGGTTATTATTTCTGCGAAATACATAATATCAAATTTTAATCGTCTGCAATTAGTATATAAATAAATAAATAAATAAATTCTCCTTCAAGTGAAGAGAGAGAATCTTAACCATTCGCGAGGAATCTTCACAAAATAAAATGGAATTTAATTAAAACGTAAGTAACGTTAGTTGTTTACGAAAATTTTCAGACAAAAACTTATTATAATTTTAAAGTAATTACTGCATGTACAGTCCAGTGAAAAATGATGGGAGGAAATATTAAAATGGAGGTAGTGCAATGACCCCGCCTTCGAATTTTTCTGTAATTTATTTGCTTTCCATCAATAACTGTGGATTTGTGTGATATTGATAAATGTGACTATTTCATATTCACTGAAAACTGTAAACAAAAGCATATCCTACAATTTTTCCCTGAATACTATTGGATTGAAAAAGAAAAGAGGGGGCAGAAATAGCCTAATTCTAATTTTCTCCTTTGCCCTATAGTAATTTATTCTAACGGCTGTGTCACGTGACGGGATGGCAAATATGGTTCGACGGATGAACCAGGAAGATTTTATGAAACAATGGAACCGGAAGTGACGTAACACATAGGTATATTGTTGAGATAGAGGAGATTTTTGGATATAAATAGCAAGAGCTGATAAGGCAAAATCACAAATCATCCTCACTTCCAAAGCATCCACAGCTTCTCCTCGTCTCTACCTAGAGAACTACTCTGTAAGTTACCAGTACTACTTTATTATAAATATTGTTAATTATTATTACTCATCTTTTTACCAGTTGAATATCAATTTTTGAATTACGTTATTTTCTTAATTTTCAGAATATTTTAAAATTTTTAGTTTTAAGAAAAAAAAAATCTGTAATTTTTAAATCAACTGAATTAATATAAAAGTGAAATCTTTATTTATTAATTTTTATTGTTAACTGTTAAAGTAAATTAGAATAGACTTAAATAAAGAAGAAAAAAAAAAGACATTTTTGAATTTGAAACTCGTAAAATTGAAAAAAAAAAAAAAGTAGATATTAAATATGAAAAGAATATTGTAGTTGCTATTTAAAAGAATTTTTTTTAGTAAATTGTCGTGCTAAATTGAAAAAAATTCTTACGCAGTGATTTTAATAGCTGGTTTTCAATTTGAATTTGAAAAATTTGCAAATTATATTAGACCTATTAAGTTCAAGACGCCTACAAAACGTATTACAGTGACACAATGGTGTTTTTTTCCCCTGAATTTAAATAATTTTACGATTATTTGCATTATACATTTTTATAAATATATAAATCATTTTCTTTATCAGTAACCAATTATTATTATTTATATTTCAATTGTTGTAATTTGTCCATTCTAGCTTAACAACGTATCAGTGAAAATTATTATTTTATTTCAAAAATATATTTTATTTATATTAATCCTATTCATTATGTGTTCTCCTCTTAAAGCAAAGTTAGCTTTCTATTGAAATTCGGAATTTTCATTACAGTTCCCCTATTCTGTAGTTTCTATTCCCTTGGGATTTTAATAGAAGGACATTTCTATAGAATTCTTTACCTAATTTCGATATCTGAACAATCCAATGAATAACTTTGCTGACTTTTAATAACTCGTAATAATAATGATTATGTAGTTACATATAACTACCATAAAATCAAAAAAAAAAAAATACCAAGTTTAATCATTTTCATCAGAAATGCTTCATTGGCCATTCGGAATGCTATCTTTTTGTAGATAAAACTTGAATAGGACATCCCTCTTTAATATCGCTAACAAATACAGCACATTAACCCTTTAGGTATTATAGTATTTTCTGTCTTTGTAAGAATCTCCTGTATATAAATTTCCAAAGAAAGCTGTTTTAATACTCCATTTCTGACTAATTTAATTAAATTTAAATGTATAGATTAACTTAAATCTCTGGTGTGAGTACTCAGTCGACTTTGAAGAAATTATGCTATTTAAGCCACAACATCATTTTTTATCTAATATAGCATTACACCATTAGAAAT
>JAFIDM010010028.1:65445615-65507245 GCA_023159025.1 Thereuonema tuberculata | reverse complement strand
AAATATTACAAGAATATTGAAGAAAGAAGATTTCTAATGGTGTAATGTTATATTATATAAATAGAATATCATAGGTTATAATCATTTTTTATCCTTAAATTTTATTATTGTGGTTTATTAAAATTAGAAAAAGTTTAATAAGTTTAAATTTGATAGTGCAGATATAAAGCTCTCTTAAATTATATACAATCCAATAACAAAAGAATTAATAGTGGGTAATTATTATTCTTAAATGATAAGTTATGAAAAATAATAAAATAAGAAAAAATATATAAATAATATCCAGCTTTTATTCGAAGCATTGTAAATAAATATGGTGGCTTACAATAATGTTATTATTAAAATATCTTAGCGAGATATGACGGAGATGACGAAGTTACTGAAAAAATTAAAATAATAATAGTTTTATTATTAAATGAAGGGCTTAAGGAAATATTAATAATATATTGTAATGTCTATCCATTTGCTTTCTTTTTTTTTTTTTAATTTTTAATCATTGTTTTTAACCAAAACTCACCTCTTTACCACTACTAAAACATCCAGTTCTAGAAAGAAACAACGTCGAAGAAAAGCCAGAAAAAGTTAATCTAAGATCTAGACCGAAAGAAAATTGTATTGAATAAGAAATATTGTCTAATTTTCCAGCTCTCGGCTTCCATTTGCAAATTAATTGAATCTATTCACTGTAAAATTACCGATTTTCTTCTCAGAACCTCTGATTCGGAACCAATCTAGAGATAGTCCTGCGGATACTTTCGATATACTATGTATTTACTGGACTTTGATTGAAAAACTTATCATTGAATACAAATTTTCGTCTGACGATTCGAAAATCCCTCTGTTTTACTCTGCGTCACCTGGTGACGATTATTTGAAACTATTTTGCAGAGTCGTTTTCTCAGTTTTAGAAGACACATCTTTTACAGAGCCACACTTTTGTTTTAGTAAACAACTAAAGATGACTGACTGTCATGGATATTTTTTTTTTTCCTTTACAAACCCTATATACCGTGAATTGAAAAAAGCCAAACAAATTGAAGGAAACCAAAAAAGCAAAACAAAACAAATTATTATAACATAAAATGATAATTACATAACCATTTAATAGTCTTTGAATTTGTAACAAAAAGATATTTTTGTTTATTGTAAGCAGATAATAAACGAGGAGAGGAACAACCTCTGTCCTAGGATACTTCGAAGCTTGAAAGTAAAAGATGCTTTGATCTAGAAGAGAAATAAAAGTAATAATAAAATGCTTACACACTGAAGTATAACTCAGTATAGAAAATTTTAGGAGAAAACAGCTATGTGTTAATAAAAGAAAAAAACTTTAGAAGAACTAATTAAAAAACGTAATAATGTTTTACTAAATTTTATAACTAAGTACATTTAATAACAGCAGTAGAAATTACGGCATTAATACATTCTAATCTGCAAAATAAAAATTAAGCGAACCATTAATTGCTTAAATATTAATAATATCTTATTTTTAGTTTACAGCAATGGCCGTCCGTATGTCTCTGCTCTGTCTTCTCTTCGCCGGTTGCCTCTTGTTCGCAACTGTTCGAGCTCAAGGAGAAGCAGGAGAGGAAGCCGCAACGGATGCTCCCGCCGAAGAAACCACAGCTGCATCTACGGATGGATCCTCAACTGATGCCGCATCGACTGATGCCTCTTCCACTGACGCCTCCACTGGCGGCTCCACAGCCGCTGCCGCTTCATCCAGCACCACCCGTGAGTTTTAAATCCTTACTTTTGGATTAGTTTTATTTAAATAATTCAGCAAATGGGATGCGATGAATAATACAACAAAGATGGCGGTTTTCTGTGTTTTATTTATGTTTACATATATGAAAACTATAGAAGTTGATGGAACAGTATTAATACGCACTTCATGCTTAGATGGGCGCATTTTTTTAACGGTGTTAAAAAAGCTTATGATCGCCTTTATCATAACAGAGGTTTCATCATTATTGACATAGTTTTAACACAGATATTATTAATTTCTAATAATTTTTTTATCCTTTACACTCGATAAGGAGAAACCTAGATTTTTTTTTTCCAAAAATAATTATTAAAAATGAAGTTATGAGATATTAAATTACGAGATGTTTTATTGTTTGTTGAAAAGAATAAGCGTGAAGAGCAGTTATCTACCATTAACGCTAAATTTCTCCCTTCAATTACTTATTACTTCTTTTCTTCCTTGCACAGAGCCACCACCAGAAGGATGCCCACGCTTTACCTACGGAAGCTGCCAAGAGAAATGCGAAACCGACGCCGACTGCTTGAAGAACGGTCTGAAGAACCGCAAATGTTGTCCCTGCAACCGTATCTCCATCCCCTTCTTGATTCCTGCCCAGAACGTGACCAATTCATGCGTTGCTGTTCCCCCACAATAGAACATCTTCGTCTAAAGATCAATCAACAAACCCCAGAAAAAGAATTGGCGATCCAGGAATACAAAGGGACGGTACAGGGGGGTTTATTTAAAGCGAGGTTTCCTTTCAGTCATCACAGCTTGTCTTACCACACCTACTGAAACCTGGCTTTGTTTGGCCTTAAAGGTTTATTCAGCTTACACATTAAGAAATATTAATTCAAATGAATTCGTCTATCAGTTTCCATCTAACAGCACTTAACTCTTTACCATTTCCTTGAAATTCCATCATTCCATCTCCATTTTCATTCTCCATTTCAGCCTCTCCTCCAGTCACAATTATAAAGGCCATATTTTTCAAATTCTTACAAGTTTTTGTTGTACTTGTTTCTTTTTATTGTGTACCTGATCGTCTGTTAATAAAACCTGTTTCATATAAAACTTACACAGTTGTTTAGTGTCTTTTTTTGTACCTTACATTAATAAAAAGTATGAATTTTTTTTTACATTGGTTATTTACAATAATAAGAGTAAATTATATGCATATTATCACAAGGTACCTTTTAATTTTTATTCAATAATTGTGATAAATAATCAATTACTTTCTGAATCGAATGTGAGTGCTTTGTAACAATAATAAAAGCTATTTAATATTTATATTAAATCATTATTACACATTCAGGTGATTTAAATTATACTTAAAATGAAGATTCGTTTGGAAAAGTAGCCTCGCTATTAAACACGCGAACATCAAACACAGAATTACTAAAACCCTGTTTACTGTGGTAGAAAGCCTTCTTTATGTTTCAGCTCTTCCAATTGTTGCTCTAACTCCTCCACTTGCTGTACAACGGTGATCTTCTCTTCCGAGCATTTCCTAGTGAGGTTCAGATGCACGATTCTTCTTCAGTTCAAGGCCACCAGCTTAGACGGAGCCAGAAGAGAGAGGTTTACTAAAGAGCAAGTCACACGGAAGAAGTTTCTGTGTAAAGTTTTCTGCCACTGAAATAAATTGAGAAGCGTTCAGACGATAAGAGAAAACGGAAGGAATGCTGTTTGTGATTGGTGCTCCTTTTTTATTCAAGAACCAATCAGCGACGAGATCCAATGTTTGAGCGCCATTTTTGTCTACACTGGATCGATGGCGTGTGATGATCTAGCTTTATTAACTTTTTATTTTAATTGGAGTGTTTGCAAGAAGATATTTCATTTCGATGTTTTTGACCTTTAGTTTTGTGTAATTTACAAATTATATAAAAAAAATTACCTTTTTATTTTAATTCTATTTTAATCATAATCATTTATTACTTCACTAGCCGGGTACCGTCGCTTCGCTCCGGAACCCTTGCAGGCATAGCATAAAAAAAAAAAAAAAAACTTTATTTATTTAGCAAATTAATACCGAGATCGGAAAATATACGAGTTCCCAGCCTGTTGGGGTGTTCTCCGGATAATTCAGATGTATTGCGGGTTGGCGCCACACACCTATATATCGATTAGGTAACTTTAAAGCGAAAATATAAATCCTCTTTATTCCCTATCCCATAGGAATTTCGAAAAGTCCGGCCTTATTCCTTGTTTACATTATACAGGGAACCTCTGTGCAACATTTCAGCTTTCTAGGTCCAAGGGTTTTGGGCTGGGCGTTGGTGAGTGAGTGAGTCAGGACTTTTCTTTTTATATAGGGAGATTAAAATTTACTGATATAATCTTTTTGTTTGCACTCTGATTTCTATTGTATTTCTGTTAACTATTACTGATGAGTTTTAGTGGATTAACTGAACAACAAACATTATATAAAGTTTATAAAAATTAAGAAACAAGACTTGACAATAGCTTGATTAATTTTAAACAGAAAAATTAGTAAAGAAAAGCTGAGTAAAGCCAATGCTCTTAGTAGATCCCTCTCTTCTGGGTGAGTCAATGTTGGTGGCTTTGAACTGAAGAAGAATCGTGCATCTGAACCTCACATTAATAAAAACCCTGATTTGGCTTTCAATGATTTCCATCTGTTTCTTGTTGTAAAGGAAAACATGGAATCTTTCCACCTAAGACTAATCAAACGGGCTGCCAAAGTGTGTTCGTAATGGACAAACTTACTAGATGAGATCATCTTTTGCTAAGCAATAGAGTAATAAAAAGGCTTACTTTCTTTTATTTATTTCACTTTTTTTTCCTGATAGACAATTAGTACGGTCCAGGCACAGTCACGATTTAAGACTCTAAGAAAACAAACAAAACTTTGTATGTAAGTTCAACCAAAGAAAATAAATAACAAATAAATAATCTATACATTGCTCTAATATTTAAATCAGAATTTAGTGTACAGAAGTGCCTGAATAATGAGATTCCTTGAGAGGAAAGGATTCTGTGTGTTCTTTCACTCTCATTTTTGTGTCAATTGGAAGAGTAAAACTTACATGTCTACCTCTTCTATCAGAAGGGTTTTTTTTTCCCCTTGTATTTTAGGCTTGATATCTGTCTGGCTCTCTTACCTGTGATGTCAAATGCAGATAGGAAGCCCTTCAAACATACATTAACTTTGTCACTACCATTTATTTTGTGTGTGTGTGGCATTGTCTTAAACACCCAATTGCTAGAACTTAAAGAAAATGCCATAACTTTAGAGAAAAAAGCTTACCAAGAAATATTGATGCGAGCTTGAAAAGTCTTCCGATTGGTCAGTTAATCTGTCCTGTGATTGGCTGAATCGGGGGACCAATCAGCGACGCGTCGTGTCCTCTCACCAAATGGCGGACCGAACAGAAAGCGTCGCCGGTTACGCTCTCCGAGTGACGGACCCAACAGAAAGCTTCAAAGCGATTCTCGGAATCTAGTCCTATCTGTATATAATTTATATATAGTCTACCTGTAAATAATTATAGATACAGTGTGTGCTCACCGTACCACACGAAGCGACCGTTTGCACAAAAGATTATTAAACAGATTTAATAAGAAAATAAAAATAAAACAAGTTACAAGTTTCGAAAACCTATAGCGGTTTTCTTCTTCGGAATAAAATATAAAAAGACCGTTGTCGGCGAATACACGCCCTTGGTCGGACTCAACCAATCACCGTTCGGGATCGCCCATTCGTCTGGTGGCAGGGCATTCGTCGGACGCACTTGTCTCTAATTGTTTATTTAGGCAAACAAAACAATAACAATAAAATTAAAAGGGAGAAACAAAATTTGAAAGGAAAAAACAGAGGAAAAAAATATATTAAAGTAAAAGAAAAAGTATTAAGTAAAATAAAAATAAATAAATAAATAAACCACGAACTAAAAATCAATCCAAGAAAGTAAACACACAAATAAGAAAGGAAAAAACAAAAACAAAAAAGAAACACAATTGCACTCACAATTGCTCAGAATGAACAACAAGAGAAACTTATACTACTTACATTTAAATACAAGTTTAACGTGCGGAACGTAGGTTAACATCACAAATTAGGAACATACATGCACAAGAAAAAATGGAATCACTGATCAGTTTTTTGAAATTTCGATACCGGGAACCCAGAACAGCTGTTTCAGGCTTTTGTTTTCTTTATATGTTTCTTGGAATCGCTGGCTGTCAGATACTGGGCGTATCCAGTTGATGAAGCTAGGAAGCCTGAAACAGCTGTTCTGAGTTCCCGGTATCGAAATTTCAAAAAACAGATCAGTGATTACATTTTTTCTTGTGCGTGTATGTTCCTAATTTGTGATGTTATACTACTTACAAGTGAGTAAAAAAACCGGTTTGGATTTTTTTCCAATGTAAGATTATCTTTTCAAATAAGTCGTAGTGTAATAATCAGACTATTTTCAATTTTGCGAGTTATTGTTTAAAATAGAAACAATTGTGAATGATAGGATATAGCTTTGCTTTTTTTTTTCCTTGTTAATAAAGTACGGGTTTTAGATAAACCGAGTGTTAAAAAAAACAAAAAAAACAACAGTTTTTAAAAGGTTTTTGTTTTTAAATAAGTCACAACGCAGTAATATTTTTTTTTCTTTAAAAACCGGTTTTTTTTTTTAGTACTCGGTTAACCAACTCATACTTTATTCATTTTCCCTTCATTCATTTTCCCGCCAAATCCAAAATGGTCTTATTATTACATTGTGACTTATTTAAAAAAATAATCTTAAATTAAAAAAATAAAAACCTTTAAAAAACCGTTTTTTTTAGTACTCGGTTAACCTATACCCTCCCGTACTTTATTAAAAAGAAAGAAAAAAACAAAACAAAAAAACAAACCCTAAATCCCTTCATTCATTTATAAACAATAACTTGTCATATTCAAAATGGTCTTATTACTACATTATAAGTTAGTTAAAAAGATAATATTAAATTGAAAAACAAAAATAAAATCCTTAATCATAGTTTTTTTTTTATTATTATGTATATATATTACAAACAATTATTTAATATTATATGCTGCCATTTAGTAAGCATATTTTAAATTGTAGGCACTAGATGGCGACATTGCAATTCCGCATTTATTTTCCATTTTCCCGGATTTGCAGAAAAAAACAAAAACAAAAAAAAAAACCGATCCGTTTGGTTAACCTGAAAACAAAACAAACTAAAAAAAAAAAAACAGGTAAAAAACGAAATAAAATAACCGGATTTTTATAAATGCTAGTTTTTTTTTTTTTTGCCATCCCCAATAGAGGGCGCAGAAGAACAAACTAAAGGCCGAATCAATTCTTCTAATCATGTCTTTTCTGTAATCCATAAGACAGTTGCTGTAAATAATTACGATATGAGCCAAAGGGAACATAAATGTAAGTACTGTGGGAAAAACTTCCCTAGAACGTACAGTTTGAATCGCCATATACGTCTCATTCACACCGTTGTAAAATCCTTTAAGTGTGATTATTGTGAGGAAACTTTCACCAGTAAAAGTGATTTGGCTACTCATGTACGAAGTCATACGTGCGAGAAGAAATTTAAGTGCGATGTCTGCCAGAGAAGATTTTTGAAGTCTTCATTTCTTAATAAACATCTACAAAGTCATACTAACGAAAAATCATTTAACTGTGATGTATGTGATAAGCTCTTTACGGAGTCCTCATCACTTAATAAACACAAGAGGATTCATACAGGTGAGAAGCCATTTGAATGTGAATATTGTGCCAAGTGTTTTTCCATTTCTTCCAATCTGAATAGGCATTTGCGTATTCACACAGGTGACAAGCCTTACCAATGTAGTTTCTGTGAGAAGAGTTTTTCTGATTGTTCTTCATTAACTTCCCATGAGAAGGTGCATACAGGAGAAAAACCATTCACGTGCGAGTTCTGTGCGAAAACTTTTTCTAAATCATTTGGACTGACAAGACACTTGCGCCTTCACACGGGTGAAAAGCCCTACAAATGTGATATCTGTGATAAGAACTTTGCCGATTGCACCTCATTAACTAATCACAGCAGGATTCACACAGGGGAGAGGTCTTATGTCTGCAATTTCTGCAAAAAGAGCTTTGCCAGGTCTTGTGGACTGTCTCGCCATTTACGTGTTCACACTGGGTAACGGCCTTATAAATCTGAGGTTTGTGAGAGGACATTCAAAGACTACTCGACGATAATTATAAACACGGATGAAATAATGTACAAGTGTGAATTCTGTGAAAAAACTTTCCCCTACTCCTCATACTTCAGAGAGCATTTGTCAACATGCACAGATGAAAGTCCTTATTCTTGTGAGTCATCAAGTGCAGATGATGAGACCGAGTTGGTTTCACCAAATGCTTAAAGTTGATCTTTAGTGATTTTGTTATTCATTGATTATTCTTTGTTTGTTTCTTGAAAGAAAAAAAATCATAGCTAATTTAAAGATAGAGAAACTTTATTTCAAGTAAATGCTATTAAGTCTCGGCTTACATTGAATCATTCTCTTGAATTTCTGGCAAAAGGTACATAACTTTCCAAAAAGATAAAACAAAAAACTTTGAATATATAAAAAAATATATAGCTACATACCGTTTGATAATATTTGATTTAGACTGAACATACATTTCTTTTTTTAAGCAAAGAAAAGAAAGCTATTAGTATTGCCCTGAAATCTTTTCAAATGAAACAGTGATTTTCAAAAATTTAATAAGACGCATTGATATTTTTTTAAGTAGTTTTGTACTTAGGAGATCTGATATTTGCATTACATACTGAAAAAAATAAAACCATTATTGAAGAGATTAATTTTATTTGTATTTTTATTATTTTTAAACCAGTGATTACACAGAACACTACGAAAATTACTTCTTAAAAATTGAAAGCCTTCATTTTCTTTAGAGCAATTTAAGAGTAAAAAAAGTTTCGTTTTTTAGTACAAGACAAAGATTAAAAGAAAGCATGTATTTTGACATTTTATTTTGTTTTTGTTTTATGAAATCTAATTCAGCTGAATTATGCACTGAAATAAGCCTGAATCCTTAAAAAAAAAGCTCTTTTAAGAAATAAGTAAAAGTGGAAGTTTAAGGAGTCACAAAATTGCAGGACACCTACAGTTAGGGCCTAAGTACATAACAGTCTTTGTCATAAAAGAAATTTTCTCCTAAAAAAATAAAATGTAGTCAGTTTCATATCAGATGAGGAACGATACATTTAGTGTCAGTTTAAGGTAGTGAAGACGAATGCATTCATGGTACAGATTTTTTTTTCTGCCCACAAATGAGATGAAATTAATAAGGTTCTTCATTCATTCGCTCAAATGGTGCAGACTCTTTTCAATGAGCTTACAGTTCCAGGTTCAAACTGATAATGTTAAGATTTTGATGCTCATTCTCTCCATAACCTGTTTCTGATTTTATAAGATTTACCGATTTCTTATAAAAAGGAGATATTTTTTCGTGGGGCAAAAGATGGGTGAGCATTGAAGTAGTTTTCCGATGCCTGGTTCTGTTGCCCATGTATTATTGGAAGTTTCGCATCTTCATTTAATGAGATTTTTAAGAGTTTATTAAATGAGTAGCTTTGAACTATACAAAGTAGGACGAAGGTTATTCCTCCACT
Source organism: Thereuonema tuberculata (assembly GCA_023159025.1). Taxonomy (NCBI): domain Eukaryota; kingdom Metazoa; phylum Arthropoda; class Chilopoda; order Scutigeromorpha; family Scutigeridae; genus Thereuonema; species Thereuonema tuberculata. Next base: position 65,497,869 of record JAFIDM010010028.1, on the reverse strand, counting down.
ATTTGTTTTAAGCAGTTCTTAAATCTGACAAGTAAAGGGCACGATAGCGTCACCAGAGTTGCTGGTTCAGACCATGTGCATTTGAAAGATCTTCCATAACTAAGACAACCAGCAAAATTGTAGAGGTGTTGGAGCTATGAGGGGTCAAAGTTAACATGGTGGCCTATGGGAAATCACTTATAAGTCATTGCAAGAGGCTTGTAAGTAGCCTACAATCTTAGATAAGGATGAGACAGATACATAAAACAGATATTGATTGGAAAATAAGCAGGAAATTGTTATTGATCAGCTTCAAATCAGATACAATCGATGTGAAGTTCAGAGAACAGGACGTGCAAAAGGCGGATACTCTGTTCACTGATATGGTAAAGGGTACTACTGCGACACTGGAGTTGCCGGGCAAATGACACCTTTCCTGAAAGCTTGTCCCAGGGGAAGTTCACTGGCAGAGTTGGCCGGGAAGACAGCCAGCAGGAGAGGAGGAGGAGACTGTCAAGCTCGGGAACGGGTCAGCCTGCCGGACACACGCAGAGCACCTCTTTTTACTGCCTCTCCACATCTCTCTCACTTACCTTCTTACATTCCTCACATCGAAAGGTTCTTTTTCTTATGTTTTTGTGTTGTGTTTAATGTTTTTCCTTAAATGTGCTCAATGTGAACAGAGTATCTGCCTTTCGCACGTCTTGTTCTCTGAACGTCACATCGATTTTATCTGATTTGAAGCTGATCAATAACAATTTCCTGCTTATTTTCCAATCAATATCTGTTTAATGTATCTGTCTCATCCTTATCTAAGGTTGCAGGCTATTTATAAGCCTCTTGCAGTGACTTATAAGTGATTTCTATAGGCCACCATGTTAACTTTGACCCCTGGCTGTCTGCCGCTATAATTTTGCTGGATAACTTAGTTATGGAAGATCTTTCGAATACACATGGTCTGAAACAGACGCCCTTTACTTGTGAACATTTTCCGTTTTTCTAAAATCCGCTATCCTCATTTACATTTGATCGAAGATTTTCAAACTAGGGACTAAAATCCCTAACCACTCAAACCACAAAGCCTATAAATCTCATAATTTAAAAATTAAAATGAAATGTTTATGGAATGTAAAATGAATAAACATAAAATTGGGACATTATAGATTTTGTTCAACATTTTATTTCTTAGCAGCATCTCTTAAAATTAGAATATCAGTGTTAAAAAAAAACAAATGCACAATGCAGTATTTCGTTGGCTGGAATAACAATGAATTTTGAGTTCTATTCTGGTATGAAATCCAATCCTTCAGATAAAACAGTATCTTATATTAAATATTTCTCAGTAAAAGGATATATAAAATTATTAATTTTAAACACATTAAAAAGTGAGACCATAAGTGACATCTCAAGACACATCTCAAGATCACACTAATATGGCGATCATCAGTTAAAGAGTAGTCACTATGAACAAAGCAGGTCTCATAACAGAGGTTATTGAAGTAAAATAGGAAAAGAAATGGAACCACCACAAATCTAAACTAAAACATAAAAACACATTAAAAATAAATTAAAAGAAAATTCCTGTGCTGGGCTCTGCCAACCTCAATGAATTTCTTCTGCACACGTAAACAAAGAAAGCATCTAAAATGTCTAAATGCTCATAAGTGACATCTCAAGACAGCCAGTTTCACACTAATATGGCAATCGTCAGTTGAGAGTAGCACTATGAAATTCAATGAGACGGCCAGACGCTAGCACATGAATTTTCTTTTTCTTTATTTTTAATGAGTTTTTTTTTTTTAGTTTAGATTTGTGGATGTTCCATTTCTTTTCCTATTCTAGTATTAATTTTGTTTAGTTTGATTTTGTGGCAGATTAGAAAGTCATTAAGATAAAAATAAAACAGAAGACGATGTGAGGGAATGGATCAGCATTTGTGAGAAATGGTAAAGATAATATTAAGGATTAGTTTCCTGAATCCCATTGGAATTGAATGTCTTTCTAAAGATTTAACAGAAATAGGAGGTGTTCTTTCTTTTAAGGAGTTTTTCCACAATCAAATATTTTATCATTCCAATTAAAGTTTAAGAAATTTAAAAAATAAAATAAAATAATGTTGCAGATAGAAATGTGGTTGGTAGCCAGGACTGAACATTTCCAGTGACATATCCAAATGAAAAGTATTTAAATATTAACTTATATAAAAATAAAACCCAAACATTTAGTCTTATTAAGGTTACTCAAAATCTAAAATAGGTGAATATTTGTTGTAAAAAAAAAATAGTCGAGACACATTAGTTTATTTCATACAAATCCTTCTTTGTGTATAGTTCAGGTATAAGCTATTATTTTTATTTTATCCAACATCCAGGCTTTTAGCTGTGATTTTTAATCAAGGGGCTAGTGTTTTAAAAACCATGCAGTTTTTGATGCGTGATATCACTTAATTTAAAGCAGCAATGAAAGCATGCAATAGTATTTCTCTATTTCAGCATACCTCCTTTGACTAAAAAAGTTGAATAATTATTTTACATTTTAGTACATTTATGAAATGTGTGTGAATATCAGTGAGGATTATTCAAAATACTTGAATCAATGAAGTTTTGGATTTATAATGGCAATTCAATTGATTGTTATGCTTTTCAGTCCTTTCTTGGAGGATACTACTGTTAACAGATGGCTTCCATAGAACTACAGATAGTCGGAAAAGAGAGTTGGAATTGTAAATTATAAGAAGATAGGAGAAGACGTGTTCAGAGGATTCCCCAATCTTAGGACAGACAAATAGATGGCACATATCGGTTCCACTTCAGACCACTGTAGTGAACCAATGACTTGACCAATTTGTTTCATTGTTAATTTTTTAATTATGTTATGTTGTCTTTATCGGTTTTCTGTATGTTTTTTAAAGCTTTTGTTATCTTTTTAGTTCATGAAAGCTTTTTGTTAACAATCAGTTTGCAGTTTTATCTTGAAACTAGCAGCAAAGCCTGTCGGACGACAGGCTTAAAAAAATCTGAAAAATCATTTTATTATCAACTATCAAATATAAAATAAATGTAATCTAAATACTGCGCTAACTTGTGAACGAAGCTTCTACGGCAAAAATGGTTTTGAGTTTCGAAATCAGCGTAAACAACTGAGTAAATATGCCAAATTTCATTAAAATGGATGCAGTGATAACAAAATTATTTGGTTTGGAACGTATGTTTCGTTAGAATTTCAGTTGTCGAGGGCAGTTCCCAAGAATAAATTTTCATGGAAAAAACTTGGAATGACACAATGAACTAATATTTTCATCCAATTTGAGTACCTTTGATTCAATGGTATCATTGAGAACCGTTGCATCTATCTTAATAGCTTAATTATTCGAGTTACAGACAGCTTATTGTGCTTTAATTCTCTGACAATTTGTAGATTTTTTTAATTATCTTTCTTCAAGTAATTTAATAATAATGCATTGTTCCATTACAATATTAAATAATGTAGATGTCGTATTGTTTCCTATTACTGATTGTATAATCTAAATACTGCGCTAACTTGTGAACGAAGCTTCTTCGGCAAAAATGGTTTCGAGTTTCAAAATCAGCACAAAAAACTGAGTAAGTATGCCAGATTTCATTAAAATCGGTGCAGTGGTAACAAAATTATATCGAGTTACGGACGGACAAACAGACGAACTTAGCCAATTATATAAGTTGATATTGTTTCTTAAGAATTGTTGTTAATTATTTTTGAAATTTGATGTATTCTTATATTGTTTTAATATTATTCACTTCTGTTTCACTTGAAAATGCAGTAAAGTTCCTGTGAAACATGTTGTGTCTCATATTAAATAATTTTTTTAACCCTATTATGAAGTTCAATCTTAATATATAAAAATGAATGTTTCTTTGTTTGTTTGTCCCGTATGCGTTCCTATACCATTCATCAGATTGCGATGAAACTTTGGTCAGTTGTGTGCACGCCCGCGAAGGTTTCTGAATTAGTAGAACCATTTTACAATCTGATGCACGAGGCACCAGACTTATTTCAACAAATAAGTGTATTTCCGGTTTCAACTTTTGCAGTTTCCGGTGCAACTTGCATTTGCAATGATCATCAACAAAGCACAGGGACAATCGCTACAAGTGCGTGGACTAAATTTGGAAAATCCATGCTTCACACATGAAGAGCTGTATGTGACCTGCTCATGCGTCGGAAAACCTTCTGATTTATTCGTGTATGCACCAGACGGAAAAAGAAAAAATATTGTGTATCCAAAAGCACTTCAATAAACAGAATTAAAGCACAAACACTTTCTTTTCTTGAGTGGCATTGCAACGCATGCCGGATACAGCTAGTATTTAATATTAATGGGTTTGTTTACATTATAAATATTAAGGTTTGCAACTTAAATTATTCTTCTTGCAATGACTTTTTTTTGTTCTTACACAAAATGACAGAATAAAGTAAAATAATGCAGATACATAAATTTAATTATTTTTATCAGTGTAAGCCAATGATTCGACACTTCGTTACATAAACAGTGTTAAAACGTCTGAAAATATTAAAAATATTTTAAAAAAACACTAAAAATACTTTAAAACATATTATGGCACGACTTACGTTTCGATACCTCCAGTTACAGGTATCTTTCTCAAATGCATGGAAAAAATTACTCCCCCTACCGTTACAGCTCTTCTCTCGTCGGGAAAATGGCCATAAGGCACGAGAACCGGAAGTTGCACATTAGCGTTCCCTACTGTTAAAAACGCGAACCAGTAAATAAGAGTAAAGCGCTCCTCGTATTAGAAACGGCGCTGCCTTTTCTTTTTTATTTATTTATTTTATTTAATAAATTAAGAGCCAATGGGTTAGTAATGGGATCAAAGGCCGTACTCCAAAATGTTTTGGGTAGATAAATCCCTATTATAGTCTTGTAGGGTTCTTATCATCCCAGACTCAAAAAACCTCCTTAAATAATTGTCTCTATATTTGCCCAAAATGACCACATTTTTATTATTAATGCCATGTCCTTTTTTCTGACAATGCGTTATAGTTTGATAAACTGTATTCCCTGTTTTAACCGCATTTATGTGCTCATTGATGCGGACCCCCAGCTCCCTCTTTGACTGGCCCACGTAGAGGCATTCATTACTCCGAGTATTGTTAGAATCACAATATATGCCGTAAATTGTACCTTCTGTGCCGAATAATTGCTTTTGACTATAATTTTTTTTTTTCCCGATTGAGGGCTCTTTCCAATGTGTTGCTGAAACGTACGTCGTGCCATAATATGTTTTAAAGTATTTTTAGTGTTTTTAAATATTTTTAATATTTTGAGACGTTTTAACACTGTTTATGTAACGAAGTGTCGAATCATTGGCTTACACTGATAGTTTATAACGACACGTAAATATTTTAATCATAATTTAATTATTTTTGTTAAATAAAAACTTCAGGGAAAATTGAATGTTATAATTTTTTTTTTTAATTTTTATACCTAAAACAAAAGTGGCTTTTTTTTTTTTTTTAATTATTACTGGAAACACAATTGAACTTAACATATTTTTAAATTTTATAAGTAAATACGTTCAAGGTAATATTAAATTGAATAGGTGTTAATAAATAATTAGATAAGTGTATGTACATTTCCTTTGCACTTCCTTATTTAATATTAAACATCAAAGAATAAGAAAAATATATTTTTAATCTTTTGATAAAGTATTTAGATAGAGGGCTTTCCAAACATAACAAATTTCAGTCTAGAATTCAGACATTTCAGATAATATAACTTTGCAAAAGATAACCATAAAAACATATTCCTTTTCACTTTAAAAAAATCAATTTTATTTAATTAAGTAAATGTTTTAGGGCATTAATTAAAAAAAAAAATCCTTATTTAACAACAATACTGAATTCCTTTGCTTCACCTGGTATTTGAAGTATCGAAAGTATTTGGATGCCCACAATATTTCAGACAGGTGAAGGTAAATGCTGTACAATAAAAAAATTCCTTAAAATAAACATTTAGACCTATATTTTTTTTGCATTTGTTAGTCTTTTTGTGAAAAAGAAAATATTTAAAATTATATTAAAATTGAAAATTCCAGAGGTAGAGGGTGGCTTTGCATGAAATGGTTTAAAAATTGCTAATTTTATTGATCAAAGTTGTGTAAGTGTTAGGAGATTACGTTAAGATGAGGAGACGCCAGAAACAGTGAACATGTGATAAAAAAAGCAAGAAAAATAAACAATGAATGAAAGAGGAAATTAAAAATGTTAAGGCAAGGAAAAGATAGTAAAAATTTGAAAAAGAATCATAAATCGTTTCCTCCATATTTTCCTTACATCCCCATGGGGGCCCAAGGCAGCAATGCTGGAGGTAAGGCTCTAACCTTTCAATGACCAGGGACTGAGATGAGGTCGGGTGGCCAGTCCAACGCTCGCCTGCCTGTACCCCCTGGAAAGAAACCTGGTACCCATTCTACATAGGGCTGGGTGGACCCTAAGACCGGTGTTGGAGGAGAATTTAACGTGGAAAAATCCCCAACCTCCACTGGGGTTGGGAAATAAACCTTGCCTTAACATAATTATATTCTTTTTTTTCCCTTCCACTTTTCCACTCCTCTCAATGGGAACAACCGGTTTTGTTATTAGTTACTCATTATTTAAGAGTGAAACTGCAAAAGGAGTGTATCTTATTTTTTGATTAAAACTCCTAATGATAATAAAATAAATATAATTTTCATTGTGAATTTTAAAAACATAGTGACATAAAATATTTTTCTTTTCCTAGTATTAAAATAAAGCATCTAGTGAACTTAAAATAAGTACAACTTAAAGTGATTTTTGAACAAAAGGAATTTGCACATTACCAAAATAATTTTGCTTGAATTATTAAGAAAACTAAATGCTTTATAAATATATTTTCTTTTAAAAAGCTTAATATTTTCTACTAAAACTAGAAAAGGTATGTAAGGTTTTTAAGCATCTTCATTGATATATGAAACGGCTACACAATCTATAGATAACTAAACTGAACGTAATAACGGACAAGGCCAATTGAATCTTCTTCTGCCACTTATTTCATTGATTTTTTTTCCAGAAAAAAATAAATAAATAAATAAAAAAAATCTTTGAAACATATATTTTCTCTTATTCCTTTACATGTGCTAAATTTAGCCTGGATCTGAGAGAAATTAGGAGAGTGTAAAATTCAGTTGTATTAAATTATTTTTAATGTTGTAATTAAATATTATCTCTATATATTGAATCCTATTTCATTTAGTTACATTAAAATTTTTAAAGAAAACTGATGTTTACTGAAAATGAAATAACCATCCTCCTCTTACATTTAGAATAATATTTATTGGTGTACACTTAAGTGATCAGTTAATGCTAGTGAATTTTCAAAATTTTGTTGGCAAACGTTGCACTGAAATATAATGCTCCCCATCTGTCCATCGGTATGTGCCTCCAAATGTGAATTAAAAACAGTAACTGCAGTAAAACTTTTCCCACAGATTTCACAATGAAACAACTGCTCTGCAGAATGGCTTTCTACATGTTTGGCCAATTCTGGCAGTTCTAGAAAACATTTATCACAAAACTGACACTGAAACGTTATATCAAACATATGGATCTTTGAATGTTTGGCTAATTCGGTATCTTTTGCAAAACCTTCATTGCACACACTGCAGACGTGAAGTTTTTCATTTAAATGACATCTGTTGTGAGTGAATAAAGACTGTGAGGAAGAGAAGCTTTTATTGCAAACACTACAGTCACAACATTTCTTTTCATTGCCCACAATGGGAATTTCTGTCTGAATATTCACGGTGGCTTTGTTAGCTTTGCCAATGTTCTCTGAACAAATATTCGTATTTGGACACGTATGAGTTCCTAAGAACTGAGCTAAAGATAAATTGTTGGTAAGTTCAGCTCTACTCTCGATAGCCATCTTACGGTATTCATTTGAATGTTTCTCTACATGTAAAGCTAAGTCTTTCGAAGCACAGAAGCTTTCATCACACAACTGACACTTAAAGTGTTTTGAACTAGAAAGAATTGAATGAACCTTTCCATGCTGAGTTAGATCTTTTGTTTCTGCAGAACTTTCCTGACTATCATCATACTTCTGCTGGCATCCACTCGAGTGCTTCTCTACATGCAAAGCTAAATCGTGAGGGGACGAGAAGTTTTCATCACAGAGATTACAATGGAAACGTACTTCATTGGCAGTACTAGCTTCATCTGCAGTGTTATTCACATCATTTAAAACTTCACTCGCTATAATAAAATCCTGACTGACTAAATCAGAAACCTGAGGCTCTCCTACACTTGAATGAATTTTCATATGGGTATTTAAATGTTGTAAAGATGTAAAGTTTTTGTCACACAATTTACAGAGAAAGAGTTGTTGGTCTAAAGAAATTTTATCTGAATGAATAAGGAGATGTTTTTCCAATTGCTTAGTTCTTCCAAAGCTTCTGCAACACAAATGACATTTATGTTGCTTTTTACAAGAATGGCTCTTAATATGAGCTGTCAGGGAGTGAGCCGAGTGAAAGCTTCTCTCACATAAATCGCATGGAAATTCCTTTTTAGTTGTGTGAATTTTTCTGTGTTTTTTTAGCGACGACACATCAATGAAGCTTTTCTCACAGGAGTCACAGTGAAATGGTTTAATACCAGAATGTATTTTAGTATGTTTAGTTAAGCTTCCCTGATCTAGAAAACTTTTGCTGCACTTGGAACATGGATAGCATTTTTCCCCCTTGTGAATTCTTAAATGCCGATTTCGATTTGATGAGTCGGCAAATGTTTTGGTGCAAAACTCACAGCTAAAAGGCTTTTCACCAGAATGGGTTCTGAAATGTCTTTTCAACTGACAAATCTTAGGAAACTTCTTCCCACAAATTTCACACTGATGTGGCATATCACCCGTGTGAATTCTTGTGTGTTCTGTTAAATCACCTCGTTTTCTAAACTTTTTGTGGCATATCTCACATTGAAATGGCTTTTCGTTAGTGTGAAGAAGTTCATGCCTAACTAAAGAGGATATTTTTCCAAAACGCCTTTCACATATTTGACAATGAAAAGGTTTTTTGCTTTCATGACACTTCATGTGCAAAGTTAAAGCAAATGAACTTGTAAATTTTTTTTCACACACACGACAGTTAAAGGGTCTTTCACCAGTGTGCAATGCTACGTGATTACTTATATGAATTAGCTGAGAAAACTTTTTCAAACACACTTTGCACTTGTATGGCTTTCGGCTCTCATCATTCTTTAGATGCATAATTAGCTTTTGTGCTTCAAACGATAGTGTTGGTTGAGATGTTTCTTTTGAAGCTTTGTGAGTTTTCAAATGCCGAATCAGTTTTGAGGAACTAAAAAAGGCTTCACTGCAGACATTGCACTGGAAAGATTTTGCTTCCGGGTGCAGTTTTAAATGTGATGTTAGAGATGATGAAAACGTAAAGAATTTGCAACACCATTTACACTGATACGGCTGATGTCCAGAATGAACCCTTTTGTGGGCATTAAGGGCAGAAAGAACAGAAAATTTCTTATGACAGATCTCACAGTGATGAGGCTTTTGACATCGTTTAACTTTAAGATGTCTTTCTAAAGTTGTCAGATGAAAGAAACCTCTGTTGCAGTGTTTGCAGTGATGCGGCTTTTCATGCATTTTCATATGATTCTTTAACCTCCTATTCTTGCTGTAAGCTTTGTCACAAAAAGAACAATGGAATGGCTTGATTTCAGCGTGATTCTCAAGGTGCTCAGATAACCCATTTTTAGTTGCGTAACCTTTGTTACATACATGACACTGAAATGGTTTCTCGCCAGTGTGTATTCTCTTGTGTTGAGCCAATAAACATGGCCGCAGAAACCTTTTCTTGCATATCTCGCATTCATGCGGTTTTTCGTTTGTGTGAATCTTCAAATGGGAATTCAAACTGGAGGAATAAGAATAGGTTTTTCCACAGAATTCACACTGAAACGGTTGTTTCCCCGAGTGGGTCACTACATGTTCTTTCAATTTGGCCAATTTATAAATCTGTTTTTCACATATCGTACATTGGTAAATTTTACCATTCTTATCTTTTCCTAAATAAATAATAAACTTGTCTATTTGTGGATCGAATGGACTCCTCAAAAGTCCTTCGTTTCCATGAATTTTTACATGTTCTAAAAATGATATAGAACTTTCACAAATTTTACCACAGATACTGCAAGAAAAGAATTCTTCATTAATTGAATTGATATCTTGCCTTGAATGAATAATCATGTGCATCTTAAAATTTTCCGATGATGAAAATGTATCATCACAAATATTGCAATAAGTTTCTTCAGTTATATGCCTTCTCAAATGGTCTTTTAATGAACTAACATTAATAAAAATATCATCACACAGTTTACAGTGTAAAGACTCAACTTCACCATGACTTTCACAATGAGAAGTCAAATCTGATAACAATGTAAAATGTCGATTACATATCGGACATGGATATTTTCCACATGTATGAATACTAACATGAGTAGCTAAATCTGTTAATTCTGAAAACCTTTTACCACAAAGCTGGCAAAGGAATGGTTTATTGTTCTCATGACTCACAAGATGCCTGTTTAAACTACTAGCCAGGGTAAATTCTTTATCACAAATGTCACAACAAAACTTTTTGGTCTTTTGAGGAATGCTTGCATCTTCATTTATAGAATCTTGATTGCACACTTCATCTTTGAGTGAATTTCTACTTACAAGCACTTTTGTGTGTTTTGGAAATTCTGTAACAATTTTATTGGACATTTTGCAATGACTTAACTTTCCTTTATTATGAATCCTTACATGTAGATTGAAAGCTGTTTGATGTGGAAATGTTTTTTTGCATTTTTTACACTTAAATGAGTCATTGCTCTTTCTCTGAATAAACTGAGATGATCTCTCACATAAATTAGAAGCAGCCCCTTCGTCATCTGTCCTCTGGTCAAAAGGATCAAAGTTTGAAGTGTCATCACTGTTACTTTCAATTTGATTACATACTTGTGATAATTCAGAATTACATTTTTTAAATAAGAAATCTACTTGATCTATTTTGTCATGTGTGGACTTGTTTATACAACTATATTTTCCATTATTTTCAGATTTGTGAAGTCTTAAATGCTTTGCTGTTTTAGTTGACTGTGAAAATGGTTCACCAAACTCTTCACACTTCAAGTTATTCCTTTTATGAATCATTAAGTGATGTTTGATTGAAGAAGAGTGAGCAAATGTCTTGGGACACATGTTACACTTGTAGGGCTTTTCACCTGTATGAGTTCTCATATGCACAGTCAATTGATGGGCAAGTGAAAAGCCTTTTCCGCATACATCACATTTATAAGGCTTTTCACCTGTATGTGTTCTTTTGTGTCTTGTGAGATCCGAGTGATAACGCACAACCTTCCCACAATGTTCACAACGAAACATTTCACAATCAATTTCTCCTTTGGTTGTAACCATTGGCGGATGAGTTATAACATTTGATTTATTGGCTTTTTTATTTCATTTTTGGCCTCAAAACGTTTCTGAATTGCTTTTTTAAGAATTGTATTCTATTTTATTGAATTTCGTCTATTTCTAATTCATCCAATTCATTGTTCACTGTTTTCTGTGAATAGTTTCGCCAGCTACAATTTTCTTTCAATAGGTTGACTTTTTAAATTTGTAACACTCTTGGCTTGTTTTCTTGCTTAATTGGAGAAATCTTCTTACATAGTCTTAATTTACATAAATCCAGGCACTTCTTGGAACGACTGCATTTTTGCAAATTCTTTGTTTTATGGTTCCTTAGATGCTTTCCTAGCTTTGATGAATCTTTCCATGAATTTTTATTAAGAAATTTTTCCTTTCCTTGGGATCGTAACTGAATTTTTTTGTTTTGTTTTTTGGTTTGAAGACAAATGTGCAAAAGATTTGAGACAGATATCAGACTGACAGGACTTTCCACCTGTATGAATTCTTCAGTACACAGTGACGGTTACAATCAAAGGCCTTGTCCACAAACATCCTAGTTGAAAGGTTTCTCACCTGTGTCCGACCTTACACGTAAAATCAAATAAATGCCGTTTGTTTTTATTAGAGCCTACATACTTAATTTTTGCTCATTTCTAAGCTTCTTGAATATTAATGGGCTCTGTCAATAGATGGTTTCTCAAAATTTTTCTCGCACTGATCACACTTCAAAAGTTTCTCAAGCCATAATTTTAAAACTTCAGATTAAAATCTTAATTTGCGTAATTAACGCTTCGATTGATAAAAAAATAAGTCTAAAATGTCTTCTGAATCTATTAAAAATACGGCAACGATAATACCAATATTGAATGGAAATAAGGAAAGTTCAGGTTTGAGATACTTAAACTTGAAGAATTAAAAACAATCATTAGGCTTAATAATCATTAACCGAAGACAAGGTGGGTATAGTCAAATCTTGATGGAGCTGTGGAAATGCTGCTCAGTAAATATAAGAAAACTTAAATGAACTGTGTCTCTGCTAGTCTTCTTTGGAACAGTAAAAAGCACAAACAATCGCCACATGCAATCAAGTACGACTGTCGCGCCATCTACTTCCGATTTATCATATATGAGGTTCATTTTCGATTTTTTTTTTTTTTTTTTTTTTTTCAGTTTCAGTACAAATAAACTAAAAAAAAACAACTTTTTTTGTAATCTAAAATGTTATTTATTTGATTGCGTTTTTTCCGTAATTTTTTCTTTTCGAATAGTTATTTTGATGCAAAACATTTCATAAATAAATCTTTATAAATAGATTTTCGAAGCAAATGGAAATCGTTCCTGAAAATTTTTATTTAACACGAATAGACAAATGGGATATCGAAGTGGTTGTTCTTTAACAACAATTGAAACAACTATGACTCGTGCATAAGGTGACTAACCGTCCTCCTTTTTGAAGCTCTGTCCTCCCTTGAGAAGTGTCCTCCTTTTTGATGTTTGAAGAGTAATATGGTCTCCTTTTTGATATGTGAAGTTTTTTGGTTGAACAGATAGGTTTATAGGTTTTTTTGGTTGAACAGATAGGTTTAGAGGTTTTTTTGGTTGAACAGATAGGTTTAGAGGTTTTTTTTTTTTGGTTGAACAGGTAGGTTTATACCTCTGAAACCCCTGTTAGCAATTTTCTTCAAATTATTTGCGTCCTCCTTTTCATTTTAGAAAAAATGGTCACCTTAATATAATGGAATCTTATTTTTATCACTTACTCAATTGAGTATCAAATTCAAAATGGATAATAAACATTTTTTTCGAGATTTTTACGTTGTAAAAATTAAACTTTTACAATTAAACTTGCAACCAAGCTATCTTGATACACCTGTTTTTTTTTTTAATTTAGAGGTTTTTTTTTTGGTTGAACAGATCGGTTTAGAGTTTGTTTCTTTTTTTTTTTGGTTGAACAAATCGGTTTAGATTTTTTTTTGGTTGAACAGATCGGTTTAGAGTTTGTTTTTTTTTTTTTTTGGTTGAACAGATCGGTTTAGTTTTTTTTGGTTGAACAGATCGGTTTAGAGTTTTTTTTTTGGTTGAAGAGATAGGTTTACATCCCTGAAACCACTGATAACATTTTTTTTTCTTCAAATTATTTGCATCCTCTTTTTCATTTTAGAAAAAATTGTCACCTTACTCGTGCATCAGAGTGAAAATAGCTCAGTCAGGACTGTTCCTGATATTTTTGAAAGGCCTTGGTGAATATACTTAAAGGTCCTATTTACGTTTGCTTTAATACAGAAAAATTTTATATTTTCATATATTTTTACTAAAATGATTTTTTTTTTTTTCTGTTTAACGCAATTTTGAATGTACAGCGCGAGGAACTTACTCGTTTGGATTAAGGGAACCCTGATCAAACAATATTTTATACATCTACTGGTGTAAAATGGTCACCAAAAATCGAATGACCCGCGTTGAAAATCGTAGAAAGCTTATTAATTTACCTGCTCAAAATGGCTTTCTGTGAGCATACAGACTAATATTAAGGCTAATTTCAGGTTAATTTACAGAAATTTTATTCTTATTCCAATTTTGCAAATACATGGGAATTGTAATGATAGGGTGGTTGTATACGTTAAAAACCGCTTTTACCATAATACAATCCATGGTCGCCATCTTTGTTCACTCTCAATCCATACTTCCCATCGCGGTTTTTTCTATTGTTTGCTTTTATGGGATCCCACTTCCGAGAGCGGGAGAAGGATCCAGAGGCTTTCACACGTTCTGAGCTTGATCATCGAAGGTAAATCTGGCTGATGAGTCCTAATAAGGGCGAAACAGCTGTCCCAGATTCCCGTAGATGTTGGCTCAAGGCGTGAAAGCAAAGGATGTGCTTATATTTTTATTAAAATGATGATTTCTTTTTTCTGTTTAGCACAATTTTGAATGTATAACATCTTCATAGATGGGATCGTCTGATTGATGTGGATCTCCGACTGACCGAAGGTTCACCATCTCTCTGTAGAATAGATACTGGGTTTATTTGGTGGAGGTTAAATGGGCGGGTGTTCAGCTGACTGATCAAACTCAACTTAAGTCCTTGTGGTTTGGGAATGCCAAGAATCCTCTCTCTCTCTCACAACACAAAGTCACAAAGGCCTGCAGTAAAATACTTTTAACTTATAAATATAATTTTACACTTTTTAATAAAAAAAAAAGGGCCAATTTTCTTGCATTAGTGGTTTTCTTTACTTATAAAACAGTTAACTAAAATATTTGGAAGACTGAAGACACTTCCAAAGGCTCAGCAAATTCTTTCAGGCCTGTAACTGAAGAGATAAAATTTTTTATGCTTTTGAATACAATTTGTTGTATTTCTTAATATGTGGCCTGAGAAATAACTGAATGAAGAAAAGTTACCTAGGATTTTACAGTTAAATGTTAACTAAATAATAATAAGTTAAAGTTGCGATCAGGCCCAGAGGACCGCGCAATGCAACTGGAGGGTAGGCTCCAGTGTTCAGAACCTACGGGACAAAGTTGAGGACGGGGGGTCGGCCCGTCGCTCGCCCGCTTTTAACTCCCGGGAAAGAAACCCGGTACCCATTCTATAGGGGGCTGGGTAGACCCTAGGGCCCGTTTGGAGGAGAAAGAAGCGTGGAAAAATTCCCGTCCTCAGCCGAGGCCGGGAATCGAACCCGCCACCTCCAACCCGCAGCCAAGCGCCCTTGCCCACTAAATAATAATGTAGTTGTACTTTTTTCCATGTAGTCAAGACCTCTTGACATTAATAAAAATGTTTATTTGCTTGTCAAGGACATTTGTAAATAATATTGGAAGACCTTTTACCCCCAACTTCTTTCTTTATATAATGCAGGAAAAGAACACACCTACATAACATTTTTAGTAAATTATCCCACGCCTATTAGCTCTCAATAAATTGTTCGTTAAATGTTTAGCTTATGTTAATGGGTTTTTCAGACAGGCACCTTTATAATGAATGTAATATCATAACATTGATTACGAATTAGATTTAAGATATAATTTTAAGCATCAAACACACAGAATCTTTATCGAATTATTTACTAAAGGCAAATTTGATTAACTTCATTAGCACTTCCAACATGCATGTTCTAATACTGGGGTGCACAACCCTCAGCCCTCATGCAGCCTGCCTATTAGGCCTATTACTCAGCAGATTCATGACATTTTTGTTTTATATTATGTAAGTTCAAATAACTATGTTTTTTAATTTATTATTAAAATATATTCTTTACAAACAAATGGAAGCAATGTAGAACCATATAAATCATGGCAACTCGTCAGTCATTTGCATCAGTTTAATTACATATTTTATGCTTTTCTTACCTACTTTCCTATTTCATTATAATTTGACCTTGGCTATTAACATATAGAAGATATCCAATAAAACTTAGTTAGTAATTAACTTATCTGTTGACTTGAGTTTTATGTAAAAATATTTAATCATTACCATGTCTGTGAACATAAAATGAATAACTATCAAAAAAATTGGGCATCAGATTTTATTTCAGTATTGTTTCATAAACGAACGTAGCAGTCACAAACAAAGCATCAAATTCAAGAACATTAAATAATAAAAATAAAACAATCACAACATTACATCAATGTCAGTTTTAAGACATAACAAGAAAACCCTAGGTTCAACTATGACATGTTAAATCCAGATCTGTATTGACGAGACTCAGAAATGACATGCTCAAATATATATAACTACCATTAAGGAAGATTGATTTTCTGTTAATACTTTTACTAAGTAACAGAAATTTGAGAAGTAGATTATGAACTACTTCCCCGATTTGAAAGTGTCATTTACTAATTTTCAAGAAGTCAATTTCATTGCAAATTCACATTGTTAAGACTTATATAACTAAACTTACTAAATAGAAAACCAGTTATAATTTTTAACTGAAAGAATAATAAATATGATAGTTTCTTTCACTGAATTGAGATGAATTCCTCTACAATATCAGTAGAATAGCTGAAGTAGTTCAGAACTTACCCTTAGAAAGAAGGAAAGAAATGGATGTTGAACATCATTCACTGTTTACACAGCTTCTTTGTAATACGTTTATTAATAATTGGTAATAAGTATTATTTAAAAAAGAAAATATCTTATTTACATAAGTTAATCTTAACTAGCATACAAATAAAAATATAAATATAATAATATAATTATGTTTAAAATTAATAAACATCTCTATTAAATAAGATATAGGTGGGATGTACAAATTATAGGCTACCAATTACGTAAACGTTAGCTTAGAACCTTAGCTTTTAAGTTACCATAGGTATAAAAAGTTTTGTTCATATGTGTGGAATTTTAAAAATGACTTATCTTAATACAAAAAAAATCACCATTAATAATAATGCTTTGTACTTGAATATATAGTATTTTTTTTTTAACACTGATAAAACACAACAAGTATTAGGAATACAGTATGCAGATCTGCCTTCCTTGAGTTTGGAATAAATTTTCTAAATTATGATGGAGATTTGATTGAACGTTCTTCGCACTTCTGCAGTTTCTTCAGTTAAAGTGTAGATCTTTGTTTAACATTCCTATTTCCTATGTTAGCAGCAGTGTGGGTTACTTGAAGTCTAATATTTCAGCTTCCGATGTCAGATTGATTGCTATGCACGATTTACACGATGAACTCTGCAGAACAACAAGTATAGTGGAACCGAAAGAATCAGAAGTGTCTTCTTGTCTGCTATCATTTAAAAGAAAATGAAGATACACATCTTTTAACATACGATGATGACGGTGTAGGTCGTAGTAGCAAAATTAGCCAATTTGACAGGAACAGTTTTTTAATAGAAGTGACACGTACGACAAGTGGTGAAGATGACAGAAGACAATCACAAAACACAGCCCTGGTTTTCTTTTATGTTTAGTCTGCACTAGAAAACTCAATAGCACCAGTTAATTCATTTCTTTCTTCAGATCCTATCAGCAGCATATGATTTCGCAAACATTTTTTGCATTAAAGTCAGGATGAGCTGCTATTAACTGCATACATTTCTAAACTCTTCGTACTTATTTCCAAAGTTACTATTCTAATGTCTTCAAAAGCACATTTAGTCTGTTTCGATATGAAAAACTTTTACACATTTCACAATACCACCTGCTCACGTGACATTTCTGTAGTTACCAGCACCACATTAGATTGTCAGATATAAGAACTCTTGAAGATTAACAAGTGGAATCAAAACTTTTATACCTATTTTGAACTTGGTAAAACACATATAATAGCATCGAGAAACTATTAAAGCATGCATCAACACTGACTTAAAGTTAACAACAAAACAAAAACTTATTTACAGATCTTTGACGCTTCTGTCAGATGAATTTGACATCAGACAGTGAAACCCATTTCCTTCCTTATTAAATGGTCTCATAACTTCATTATTTAATTTTACAAAATGGAAAAATAGTTATACGTAAGTTTTTTTAATTTGCCTCAAATTTTGCGAATTGCTTAATTAACATTAATAATGGTAATTTCACAAACTAACACTTTTCAAGAACATATTTACCTAAAAGATATACATTTAGGTAATTACATTTCTCTTTCAGCATTTTAAAATGTGATAAAAATCAGAATAGGATTTAATAAACACAATATGAAAATGTCTTTAAAAAACAGATCTTTAAGACAAATACTACTTAAAATCAACAAGAGTTATGGGAAACAGAAAACTATGAAAAGGAGAACAAGTGTATATAAGAATAAGGCAACCTCACCTTTTGTTTAGTGGTGGAAAATATAAAAAACAGACAAAATAGAAATATAGATTGGTTTATCCTTGATTTTCCATGCAGTTCTAATTTCAATTACCTAAACAAACAAGCTTTTATTTTATCAGATAATATTTTGAAAGTATTTTATCTTTTAGACCTTTTCCTGTTGTAAGGATTTTCAATCATGATTTGTGAAATACAAAATAAAAGTATTTACTGATCTAATAAAACAAAAATTCAGATGCTTTGTAGCCTCAGACTTAAAGCCAATTTCTATCCCTTGGCTATTACATGTGTACTGAAAGTTTTTGTTTAAGTAAACAATATAATGTAAACAAGTTATTGATCAGATTACCACTGTATATCGTAACAGGATGATAAAACCAAACATGGAAATCTTATTATTATTTCTTTAATATACCACAGCAGAATATTACATATTTTATACCTCACTTTAAAATAATTTGAACATTTCAAGGGCATAGAAATAAGAAATGCATGAAACACAAATATATGTTTATTTTTAAAAAACAGTTTTGGTCTTTCTCGAAAGGCTTGATAACAACACAAAAAATCATTGATGTGGCTAACAAGGGAAGTGTGTGACCTCGAACGCTGAGAACCGCACGAAAATGTGCTTAGAATATAAATCGCTCATACCCAAAACAGTGGTATGAGTCGTTCTCATGCAAAACTGCACGTCTTTCCACGAGAGACATTTGAATCATCACCTATTGAAGGTCCAAGAGAGGAACTTTGGTAACGCGACGAAACAAAATATCGATATAATAGGACCAAAAACACACTTATTTCAATGTCGTGACTATATTGCTAAATTTCCCTCTACTTAAAATAATTATGCTATCTGAACAACAAACTTTTCCTACTGATCTGATAGTGTTGCACAGCTATTCAGTCTTCAAAGTACGCTAGCAGACAACAGCTGAGTTTTGCATGGGAATGACTCATACCACCGTTTTGGGGATGAGCAATTTATATTTTAAGTACATTTTCGTGCAGTTCTCAGCATTCTAGGTCACACACTTCCCATGTAAGTAAAATTTGATTTGAATTATTAATAGAATGCTAAACAATTAATTAAAAATCACTTAAAAAAGGTATAATATATATAATGCTTCTAATTGTAATTAATCTAGTACAAAGATACATTTCAGATGAATTCAGCCTTCCTTGGTATGCTGAATAAATATTGCAACAAGTTCCACTTCGTCCCACAAGACTGCAACTTGCCCAAGCCCAATCCTCCACCTAAGAAGACGACAAGCTTAATTTGCTGAGATTCTGGAGAAAAATCACTCACTCTTAAGAGGAATGAGACAATCAATGTTAAACTCTCATCACTGTAACTATAGTATTTATGATAAATGTATTAATGTTTTGTTGTGCATTTCTTTTTTCTAAACACACAATTAGATATTATATACAGAAGTCCTTTTTTTTGTTATATTACCAATAACAAAGCTTTTTAAACAGATCAACCTGTCAGATTTTTTTTTTAAAAATTCTTTTGTGTTTTTGTTTTAAAATAATGATAATCATAAATATATGCCGTATCTACATCTTCTGTCTCAATTCAGAGAAAGTAAAACAAGTAAAAATAAAAATAGCACCTTTCTGCCAACTATGAATATTAAATAGTATATTAATAATAAAATATATTTACAAGATAAATGCGTAACATTTTTAAGAAACATTTAATAACAAATCCACATTTTTACACAAACATTTATGTAGAAAGAAAGACGAAATTGCAAAACAAACATCACCTAACAGCATTTTTCTCTTCATTATATAACAACATGAAATTGCATTATAAAAATACTGGATAAAATTGAATATGTAATTTCAAAAAGGGCATATTGTTTTTTTGTTTTTTTTTATTGTCATGAATGTAGTCTGAATACGGTCTCCACATCTTTTTCAGCGAAAACGGCACATGGGTTACGTTAATTTATGCCTCAAAAGTGAAAGGAACAGATGCTGAAATACCAAAGCATACAGATTATCCAGCTTACAGTAGGAAAAATACCTATCAATCATCTGAAATATTGCAGATCTAGCAAAGGTGGAACAATATGTTCTGCAGAATTCAAAGATTTTTTTTTTTTTTTCACGAAATATTCCAATGGCTGACTACGGCTGTAACCGAATCTCCAGAAAAAGACTTTTGACATATTGTTGTATTATGTAATAATGTATGATTTTTAACTGGTTTTGTCATATAATACATGGTTATTGCAAATATCAATACTCATTTTTTTCTAATTCCTGTAACTTAAGTTTTTAATAAAGTAATTTTTAAGTTCACATCATGAAGTGCGAACTTCATAGTCGAAGGTACGCGGTCTATGGAACCCTAGTGACCTCTGAAGGGCAAGCCCCTAGGAGAAGCCGTAGATAATCTAGGGAACAGATACTGGAGTGGTTTCCCATTGCCTTATCCAGGATGCCATTACGGAATGACGTCAGATTGAAGAGAAAGTGAAGAAGAGGTTGACAAACACAGAAAAGGAAATTGGAAACATCCATGCTCTTGACCAGGATTAAGTTCACTGCTTCTGTAAATTTCGAAGGACACATCTCACGAATAAAAGAAAAAAACAAACAACTATGTTTTTGTTGTTGGATTGCTATTTGACCGTAAATAGCACAAGTAGATTATTGCTTTACTGAATTCAAAAGTTTGCAAATAAATTAGTTTTTCTTACTTCCTATAAAATCTTAATTTTCAGATATGTTCCCTTTTCAAAATTGCATATTCAATTAAAGAAAAAAGGGAAGGTTTCTAAACATAGTAACTAAAAATTGTAGAAAAATGAGATTTTTCAATAACACTTGACTAGAGGAATTCTATTAAATACATAAATTTATAATAACAAGAGTGATATTTACTCTAAACGCCTAGGAATTAACATTGAAATATCTACATTGTAAATGAAATATTTAACATTCTCTACTGTTTATGATACATCCTAAGATACGCTACTTTTCATGTATGTTCTACTAAGATATAACATCCACTACATTACTGAACACGAGAACTGGTGAGGTATTTAGAAGAATATTTCTAAAATTTTATACAATATCAAAAATATATTTTAAAAAAAGTTTTTTTTGCTTTTAACTTTTTCTTTTAAGTTGAAAAATGAATGTTATCAATATGACAGTAAGTTTCATTTGTTGATTAAAGAAAAAGAATGATAAAATTTTGGATAAAAATATAAAATAAAACAAAAAATGTAAGAATTAGCAATTACGATAACAGTTTCAAGCCATTTAATATTCAGTGTTAATTTCAAACTGATTATTAAAAGACTGCCAAAATTATAGGACGTTTTTACTGATAGGAAAACAAAACATCTGTTAAAAATTTGAATTTCAAATACAGTGGATCTTATGGTTAAAGATATTTCACTTCTATCGATCTACAATTTCTGTTATCTTTAAATTACTTTTGTTAAGTTTACATTAATTTAAAATTCTTCACACCAGCTCACTGCATTTAACTATGGAAAATTATCAAGGAATCGTCTAACTCTTTCTGCTCCCTTAACTGAAGTTGCAGAATATCAAGAAATATAACTATTCCAATAAGATTTAGGGTTTCTGCTTCATCAATTTTAGGTAAATCTAGATTCTCGTGATTGTCAAAGATTTATCAATGAAACACAGAATGAATGACCTGCAAGCTAACGAGAGTCGAGTCCTGATTATCTGACGTTATTTTCACAAACAAGAGAAGTAAAGTTGGGGGGATAAAACTTCGAATTTAAAAACTAGCATTTGTCCTTTGTCATGCTAGGACAAATGTTAACCTTAATTTAAAATCATTTATGTGGTGTGTTTAATTGAAATTTATTTTATTTAAAACAACAGTTCCATATGCTATTTGTCAGTTGTTCTGTGGAATAAATGTTAATTAATATAATTCTATATTAATAATGGTCTTACATCACTTTTTGCTTTATTTCCATTATCCCTCACTCATTACCTGATGTTTTTGTAATCTAAATATGTAATGGTGCCATTTTGGTCAGATAATCAGGATTCTACTGAACTGGATCGCTTCAAAGAATTGCAACATACGCTACTTTTTCTTCTTCTCCAGTTAAAGTTGGTAAACTTTCAGTAGCTAAAGGATATTCAATCAAGGGAGTACAAAAAGTTATAACTTTAAAAAAAAAAAAAAAGAAAGAAAGAAAAAATTGTTTTAAGTTAATAGGGTAAGGGAACCAGTTGTGGATCAGGAACCAATTGAGGATCAACTTGTTTACCGTCTTAATTACCACACTTATCAACAGACTGTTCAGATATATAGAATCCCGATCCCTTCATAAGCTTCGTTTTGGTATTATAGTTTGTTTGGAATTTCAAGTGGAGCCATCCTGTGAATTTGTTAAATAATTTGTCAGAATTTCAAAAGAAAATTAAGGCGTGTTAGCCTCAAAGTTATTTCTAGTTATTACAGAATGGAAATGTGTCAGAATTAATGTATATATGATAGTATAAGATTTAATATAACCGGGAAAAAATAAAACATAGTTTTTTCTGCCTCTGGCCATGTTTGCGGGAAATTCTGTAGCCTTTTGTTCTGGCGGAAATTCAGCGGTTCGTGGGGTCCAATTGTGGATCAAATGTCACAATACAAATGAAGACTGTGAAAATACAGTAAATATTTTTTTATCGAACTGAGGCAATGCAACGTCAATTATATGAGCTTAATAAAGGAATAAATGCAAAACTGATGCTGAATTATTTAGCTATTTCTCATGGTGAAAACCAAGTTTATGCTTAGGCCGATCCACAACTGGTGCCTTTACCCTAATTGGTAACACAAATAACAATTGAAAAAATAAAGCTTATACACTTAAAATTAAAAAAGTTTAATGATCAGAGCAGTTTTGGTTTCTAAACATGGGCCCTTGATATTTTTTGGTGAAGGATAGCTAGCATTTAGAAGACCAAATCTGTTCTACTTCCTTTTTTTAAAAAAATGATTAAATAGCATGTACATTGTCTTTTACTCTATTGATAATAAAAATAATTATAATAGTAGCATCCTGATATTATTAATAAAACATGAAAGCAAAAATGAAAAAAATTTAATGATTTTTAAAAATGTAAGTGCAAGATAACATTTGCATTAAGATTTTTCTGATAAAAATGAACAATTTCTCTAACAAATAATGTAATTGGAAGCACAGTATCACTGAAGTTGGACTGCCTATCTTTCAACGATCTGACTCAAGCTGAAAGAAATCCAGTAATTTTTTGGACTGTGACACATATGTAACTACAGGCACACAGAAACCAACAAAACTACAGAGGAGATTTGATGATAATTTCTTGTATTAAGGAATTCCTATGTGTGGGCCTTATCTTCACTGTTCATCCTGCCGATTACCCAGCCACAGTTACTACAGTATTCTGATCACAAAGCCAAAGGATTTCAACAATGCCCAGTACTGAAGCCTACTTCATAAAGCAACAGATTCCGACTTTATTAATGCATTGCTGATGTTGACAAAGCAATAATTAAAAAAAAAAAAAAAATGTTAAAGATTTGCCAATAAAAGGGTTTGTACCATTTAAGATATCAATATTTTTATTATAAATTTTAAGGACTTTTTTCACCAGACAATAAATGTAATCTTGAAATATGTTTCATCATGCATCAGTGTATCCAGGATTTTGGAATGGAAGAGATTATGATGGTCGTAAATATTCAATCAAAAGAAAAAAAAAAAAAAAAGAGACATGTCCCTTTCCAGATTGGGAAGAGTTACACTAGAAACCAAAGAACTTCCCAACTAGAAATTCTATATTTTTTTTTCTTTTCGGATGCAATGGGAATGTAATTTACAACCCCTATAAACTCCCCTACCCTCATTACACCAACATTACCAGGACAGTAAGTTTTGCTTTTGAACTTCCATATGCGCAGTAATATATGGCATATGGGAAATTCAGCAAAAGAACCAGGTCAGCAGGTTCTTAAATATATAAACCTTATTAAAAATTTTATATAATTATTCTTACTCTACTTTTATTAATAACAGTTCTAGACACACTGATTCAATTATTAACATTTTCTTAAAGGAATTTTTCAGTCATATTTCATTAAATCGAGTACTTTCAAAGACTTGAAAATTATGGAAAAAAAAAAAAAGCAGCAGCAAATATTAAGGACGCAATTTTTTTTCCATAAAATTAAAAAGGAAAAGCAACAAATTTTCATGGTACAAACCCTAATGATACTCACTCATTTTAGAAAGTTTTACTTTTGTTATCAAGTTTTTTCTTTTCTCGTTAAACTTTGCTTGCACATTAAACGCATTTGCTTGGTTTCAGTATTTCTTTGATTATCTAATTTTAAACAAAATCCTATTTTCTTTTAGAAATCAAATAATCTTTCAATTTTGTTGGTCCCTAATATTCCCTTTATATAAAATCCTATAAATATACAATTCTGTTGGCGTATCTTAATTCTTGTTTGTTCCAGAGAAATCTGTTTATCTAATAGGTTGTTGAACATCAGCAAATGTAAATGAAAATACTGGAATTAACCATGGAACTTCGGCAAAGACAACACAAAATAATTTGAAATTAGATGAGTTTAACACGTGTCATGATAAGTTTTAAGTTTGAAGGGAAAATTATCAGACTTGTTAAATCCATTGAATTTCAAAACCAATGCACGTTTTCCCACTGCAATAAAAATTAATTTGATTTAGAAAAAAAAGCAAAACATTTATTTGCCATCTATACAATAACAATTGCTAATGTAAAAAAAAAAATAAAATTACTAAATTTAAAATGCGACTCAAAAAAGATTTTTTGAGGCATTCGTGACATAAACATAAAGTAATTGTTTTATACACTTGTATAGCAGAAATATAATGAATTCTGAATATTTACAAAAACATTGAAACTGCCCAAAATAAAATAACTGATATTACTGGTTTCAATAATACAGTCAAAAATCTGTATACAATATGTATTCATAAAGGTTCATTATTATTTAGGTGAAAAAAGTACAAAATTCTCCATCAACGATAAGGGTATACAGTATTCCAACATTTTGTTTTTAAGTGTACTGTTACCTATGATGCAAAGTTAATATTTAAAAAAATTAAAATACAATGCAAATGAAAATGTTAACATAATTACAAAATTATACAAAATCCTTATTCAAATTTATGCGTCTGGACGAGGATGTCATATAAATAAACATAAAAGTTATAAACATAAGAGAATTATAATTTAAATATAATAATAATAATTCAAAAGAAGTTCGTATAATTTTAAGTTTTGACTCCATATTAAATGATGTTAAAATATCAAACTGTGGAATTTTTTATCCCTACAATGCGACCACATTTTAACCATCAAATGAATAACATACAGGAATTGATTACCATTAATTGGATTTGTCATAACCTCCAAAACATCTAAACTACCACTAATTACTTATATATTTAAAAGTTTGGCAGTGGACTGTAATGTTAATGGTGATGTCATGATTCAAGATGAATTCTTAAACAAGATGTGAAGTTTTAAAAATATTTTAGGGTCGACAGCATTTGCTGACTATTATTAATAAAAAAAAGAAAAGTCAGATTTTTGAAACATGTTTAGCTCTAATTTCCCTTATGTTTCAAAAAAGCTCCGGAGTGATTAACCCAGACATGATTTTTATGAAAATGGGAATGAATTGATTCCACGATTAGAGAAGGAATCAAGATCTGTGGATACTAGAGTAAACTTAAATGACTGTTCCAATGGCTTCCTCACAAAGTTTCCTTAAATTCAAAATTCATTTAATTACATATCTAAAATCGAAACATGAATATAGAACTTCTTCTCTAATCTTTCTTGCACGTGGAATTAATTATATATATGTTTTTATAAGATCTGCT
Source organism: Thereuonema tuberculata (assembly GCA_023159025.1). Lineage (NCBI taxonomy): Eukaryota > Metazoa > Arthropoda > Chilopoda > Scutigeromorpha > Scutigeridae > Thereuonema > Thereuonema tuberculata. The sequence goes on along the minus strand of JAFIDM010010028.1, from coordinate 65,471,693 downwards.
GAATCTTATTATTTTCAGAATATAGAGCTGAAGATGAACTTAAATATTCACAATTTCTTCTATTAATTTACAACAATTAGACATTTTTAGACATTTTAATTAGGACCCAGATTCCCATGACCTGTCATACTTTTTTTCATGACCTTTCTTTCATGTTCCAGCTATTGTGATTAAAGAAAAACAAAAACAATTGTACATACATATTTTCTTTTCACAAAAAATGTTACTAAGCTTATAAATAAATAAAATTAAAAAAAAAAGTGAAAAATACTTAAATAATATTTTATTGTATCTAATTTTCTAATTAATTTTAAGATATTAAAAGTTTTTTATTTTAAATGTTATTTTGTTTTACATAACCTGTAATTTTCTTCATTTTGTGGAATGTTGATTTCTAGATTATTTTATTTATTTATTTATTTTTGGTATTTATATTTTAATTTGCTGCTTCAGAATTGCTTTTCATTATGATTAACAGAGGGTGTTTTCAACTTACCTGATTCACCGATATTTTTTTACGTCAATCAAAAAAAAAAAGTAACCTTTTAAGAACAAATATCTGTTTTAAATTGCTAATATCAACAGAGTATGACATTATCCACTATCATGGCTTATATAATAATATCTTGTATAACGCTATTTTAATCAGCATATATTTTGCTATAACGCAGTTTATAATCTTAAAATTTCTAAAAGCTAATAGCAGCTGTAACCATTACCTATGTTCCAAATACGGCCTACTCTTATCATTCCTATTTAAAAACAATTTCTATTGGTTACTATTCTGTGATAGTGTTGCCCTTGCAAGACAATGCTGCTTGCCATTATGTCTACTCTGTCTCATAGCTTACATTTACAAGTTATTACATTCCATAATTAATTATGAGTGAAAAGAGGAAGTGCCAAGATAATTGACCAAACAAATGTAAAAGGTTAACACTAGAACAAAAACTGCAAATTATAAAGCTTCATGAAGACAAAAATAAAAAAATATTTGCAAAAATAACATGTGATAAAGGTATGAACGAATCATTGATGCAAACTGTTATAAAAAAAAACAAAAATAAAATAAAAGAACATGGAATAGCCATCATATATGGCAAAAATGACTTTTAAACAAAGGAATTCTTTGGTGTTTCCCAGGTACGTACATGATAGTTACGATTTCTAGGGGCTAATAACTGATTGCCAGTAATGCATTCCAATATAATCCATTACAATAACGTTTCGATCAATGCATTTTCCACAGCAAGGGAGTTTCGCTGTACCAAATTAACGACATCATACAAGGTATTACTGTATTTATAAAGTGGGTAATAATTGTATTTGAAGGAAATAATGTTTTAGGAATATTGCACTTACATCAAGTACATTAGAGCTAATATGTGATAAAAATAATAAAAAAGGGAATGTATATAATTTATATCCAGAATTATATTAAATTAAAATTAATTTAATGACAATACAATGATCTTACTATAGTTTAAAAACAAAAACAAACAAAAAAACTTAATCTTAATTGCTTTTTAACATAACATCCATTATTTTTTTATACATTCCATATTATCTGGTTTTTATTATCAAGTAAATTTTGAACAGGAAAGTGTTCAATGGAATTTAAACAACTGAAACAATTTTTATAAGGAAACTATAATTAAATATATAACTTTCAAGAACTTAAATTTCCTACTTAGTATGAAACAACATAAGTTTATGTTTGCCATTAGATTTTCAGGAAAAATAATGGAATGTTGCAAAAGAAAATAAAAACTCAAATTATTTTGTTGTGCACTAAAGCAACGAGATGTTCAAAGTGCTTTGTATTTCTATTTAATGTAGTTAAAAAAAAGTGCTTAAATTTTAACTTCCATTGGTTTTTTTCTAAATCTTCTTTCTATTAAAAATAAATCTTCCAATTCTTAAGATTTGATATATGATTTTTTAGAAATACAACAAACTTTACAAAGTATCAATTTCAGCAATTTTTTTTTCTACCTTTACTTAACCCTCAAAAACATTGCGAGGATAAGCAATTCTATGGTCAATAAACAAAATTATGGTCTATAATTATATAAACAAAATTAGTATAAAATATAAGAATGACAGGTCTTAACTATCACAGCATCAACAAAAATTTTCATTTTCCGATATTATTATAATGTATCACTAATGTGAAAAGTTTTCCTCTAATTTGGATAAACTTTTTCAATCTTTGGACCTTCTAGAGCTTTATATCACGACATGGAAAATTGTGTATTGGAAATGCCACATTTCTTATGCAATTCTTAATGTGAAGCAGTTTTGCCTCAAGTTATTCTCCACGTTTTCTGAAGAAAAAAGAAAAGGAAATCTATACATTCATGTGGAAATTCCAACAAATGTATTTCAAGAGGGAAATTCAAACCTTGGAGCTACTTCTAGGTGACAATTCCACAGGTTTCCCAAAAAACTGGCAAAATTTTTTTTGAATACTTCACAAATTTTGGTACAGGAATTTATAAAAAAAAAAAAAAAATGGGAAAAAAATTAGTTAAAATAATAACTTCAGAGATTATGAATAAAGGAAATAAAATAATTCAGCTTCCTTTTAACATATCTCTATGCACGATGACCTAATAGTTGATAAATGAATTTTTTTCTTATTTTTCTCAGTATTCTTCTTCAAATTGTAGTAATCTCAATAATAAACCAAATAATGATATTTTCATTTTAGTCAATTCTTTGATTATTTCTCTTTGTACTTGTTACAGATTTAATCCCCTTCAAAAATATTTATTGTTGAGCCAATTAACTGCTCACCACAATGATTTCTTTGGTTCAGTTTGTTTAACGACGTTGCTTTGCTCTGATCTTCTTCATTTACTTTGTTGTTTGAAGGCGTCACATTGTTTAATTTGTCAGAATGCTTCCAATCCTCACTGTTTAAAATAGACTTTGAAAAAATGAGATTTCCCTTTTCATTAATTCTTACTATCATCCATTCACGTTTACCTTTAAGTTCATTTGATTTATTCACTTTATTCTTCACACACAGTTTTCCCTTCTTGTAATGTCTTTCAAAGATTCTACCATTTGTGGCTATAAATCTCCCTTTTCCATGTCTTTTTCCAGCTTTGTAAAGCCCTTCATATACGTTTCCGTTAGAGAATATAAACTTTCCTTTCCCATGCTTCCTATTATCCACCCACTCCCCATTATACATATTCCCATTGGAAAATATTAATTTTCCTCTGCCGTGGCGTCTCCCTTCTTTATATTCACCTTCATATAAATTTCCATTGGAAAACATAAACTGACCTTCACCATGTTTCCTATTATTCAGCCAGAAGCCATCATATACACTCCCATTTGAAAAGATCAATCTTCCTTTGCCGTGCCTTTTATCTCTTTCGTATTCTCCTTCATAGACATTACCATTCGAAAATGTGTATTTGCCTGTTCCATGCTTTTTGTTATCTTTGAAGTGACCTTCGTATCTGCAACCATTTGAGAATGTAAATACACCATTACCATTTTTGTTATTGTTCTTCCAATCTCCGCTGTATCTATCTCCATTGGAATAAATAATTTTGCCCTTCCCGTTCATTTTGTTGTTGGCCCATTCACCTTCATACATCACATCCATTAAATGTAATCTGCCTTTGCCATGGACATTATTGTTCTGCCACTCTCCTTCAAAAACATCTCCGTTGACCAATACTAATTTACCAGCACCATCAATGCAATTATCTTTCCATTCTCCTTCATAGAAATTACCATTGGAAAATGTAAGCTGGCCTCTTCCATGCTTGCTGCCTTCTATCCAATTGCCTACATAAATGTTGCCTTCAGGATCCTTTTCTCTTCCCTCACCATGCATTTTACCACAATACCATTCACCATCGTACTCAGCTCCACTGCAAGATAAGAGAACACCTTTCCCATGGAATTCGCCTTCAAACCAATCACCTTCATAGATACAACCATCAGAACAGACAAGTTTACCGTGTCCATGTCGAACATTATCTGACCATTCCCCTTCATAAACATCGCCATTTGAATATATCAGTTTCCCTTGACCACTCCTGCAGTCATCTTTCCAATAACCATCATAATCATCCCCATCTGACTGTATTAGCCGTCCCTTTCCATGTATGTAATCATCTTTCCATTCTCCTTCATAAACATCACCATTTGCAAATGTTTCCTTTCCTTCACCATTCTTTTTACCATCTTTCCAGTATCCTTCATAAATGTTCTCTCCACATAGTACACCGAATCCACATACTACATTGTCCTTCCATTCTCCTTCGTAAATATTTCCGTTTGCATATATAAGTCTGCCTTGCCCATGCCTGCTACCATTATAGAAATCTCCCTCGTACAAATCACCATTGACGTACAACTCTGCTCCTTTTCCATGTTTGTTACCCTCCTCCCAATCACCTTCATATTTACTACCTTCTGCAAAGCTTTTTGTTCCTTTGCCATGTTTTTTACCATTCTTCCAGTCACCTTCATAAATGTCACCATTTGGATAAATTAATTTGCCTTTTCCATGAACTTTGTCTTCAAACCAATCGCCTTCATATATTCGTCCATCAGTACAAGTTAGTTTACCTTTCCCATGTCTGCTATTGTTCTGCCATTCTCCAACATATTCATCGCCATTCGAAAAGATCAGTTTTCCAAAGCCATGCGGCTTATCTTCAATCCAAGTGCCTTCAAAAATATGCCCATCAGCACAAATTAATTTTCCTTTTCCATGTATATTGTTGTCCTTCCATTCACCATTATATTTATCTCCTTTTGAGAGAACGAGTTCTCCATTACCATGCCTTTTACCATTCTTAAAGTCACCTTCGTAAATATCTCCATTTGAGTACAAAACTTTCCCTTTACCATGCATTTTCCCAGATTTAAATTCACCCTCATATATATTCCCATTGGAAAATTTAAATTTACCAAAATTTACCTTGTCATCAGAGTCTGAAGCTTTATTGCTTCCTTCAGAGTCGCAATCCAAATTCTTTTCATCAATATATATCCATCTGCCTTTTCCTTGCATTTCGTCATCAATCCATTTCCCTTCATAGATTCGACCATCTACAAAAAACATCTTTCCCACACCGTGTCTATTGTTATCTTTCAGTTCTCCTTCGTATATATCTTTGTTTGCATATATGATCCTTCCTTTACCATGTAATTTGTCCTCTTTCCATTCACCTTCATAAATTCTACCGTCCGAATATACCATTTTACCTTGTCCATCAATGTTATTATTTTTATAATCCCCTTCATATACATCGCCATTTGAAAAGAGAAGTTTACCTTTACCATCCATATTGTCATTATTCCACTCTCCTTCATAAGTGTGTCCATCTGACAATACCATCTTCCCAAATCCATGCCTTTGACTGTTCTTCCATTCTCCTTCATAAACATCTCCATTGGCAAACATTAATTTACCAATGCCATGCATTTTATCTTCTATCCATTGCCCATCATATATATGCCCTTCAGCGTAGAACAATTTGCCCTGTCCGTCTCTGTTATTGTTCTTCCATTCTCCCTCATACATGTCCCCATTCGAATATACTAGCCTTCCAAAGTTACACTTACATCCATCCTTCCATTCACCTTCAAACTCATCGCCATTAATGAATATTTTTCTGCCTTGTCCATGCATTCTATTATTTTTAAATTCACCTTCGTATATTTCTCCATCATATTTAATCAATTTTCCAATCCCATTGATTTTATTGTCTTTCATATCACCTTCATACATATCTCCATTGACAAATGTCACTTTGCCATTGCCATGTAGCTTGCCTTCCTTCCAGTCACCTTCATATGCAAACCCACTAGCACACATTAATTCACCGTGACCGTGCTTATTGTTTTCCTTCCATTCACCTATATATATGTCTCCATTCGAAAAAGTTATTTGTCCATGGCCATGCGCTTTCCCATCTTTCCATTCTCCTTCATACACACTCTTGAATGAAATCAGTTTTCCTTTTCCATTCATTTTATCTTCTGTCCATTCACCTTCGTATATATTCCCATTGGAATCTTCATATCTTCCATAACCATGACGGCAGTTGTTCTTTAATTCTCCAACATAAGCAATATTATTTGAGATCACTAGATCTTCTTTACAGCATTTATCATCCATCTTTCATTGAGCTTTGCCATCCAAAAAGGTCAACTTCCTGAATGTATTATTTCAGCTATTAAAAGAGAAAAAAATATATAATTAGTACAAATAAATATTTAAATGTGTTTAGCAATTCTTTAAATAAAAACAAAAGCAAAAAAAAAAAAAATAGCAAATCGGATAAGTGCAGATTAGAACTTGCGTTTTAGAACAATATGACAAATTCCTTTCACTTAAAATCAGGTCCTTATCATTGTAAAGACATTAATTTCACGATTTTGAAGAACTTTCAAATGCATATCCATACCACATAGTTACTATTGTATTCCTATCACCAAATCAAAGTTCTGATATAAACTTCAAGACTTTCAAGTTAGACAATGCTTGAAGAGGAACTTGTATCAAGCAACCAATTGTAATAGAGGATTAATAACTATGCCAATTTACATCATTTTAGAAACTCACTACTGTATCACTACCACTCATTTCAATATTACACTTTTTGTTAAAAAGGGAAATTATCTATTATGTAAAGTGTCTGTACCTTATTGTATGTTACTAAGTCATTTAAGGTTTTAATAACTTAAAGATTATAATGTGGATTTGTATATGTATTTATGAATTTTTATTTGTATATGTATTGTTTTATATTTTATATGTATGACAACTGTAATACTTTGCAAGAGATAAACCCTTGATATACAAAGGGCTAAACGCACTTCTCCGTCTTCCGTTATGTTTCTGTAACATAATTGCTTTAGTGGCATAGTTAAGTATTCAGTGTCACCAGAATTGAGCCTCGTAAGACGTAAAGGAGATCTTCAAATCGATGAACATATGTTATATAAATATAACGGCTATGTTCGTTGATTTCAAGATCTCCGTTATGTCTTACGAGACTCAATTCTAGTGACCCTGAATACGTAACTACGTTACTAATGCAATTACGTTACGGAAACATAACGGAAGACGGAGAAAAGCATTTAGCCCTTAAGTCAAAGCATGACCTGATAACAAACTTGCATCTGATTGGAGACTATAATTCATAACCAGGAAGCTTGTTTGTGACCTGAAGGTGACTAATCTCTTCCCTGCTTTCAAACCGTAGTTTTCCCGTTTACATTCATTGATATCTTTTATTGGAGAAGAAAGCTGCAGTGTGTATGTTAGAGCACAGGGATATAAAAGTCAAACTTAAATGGCTGTTTTTCTTTTACATTATGAATTATTTCTGATATTGTATTTTTCTCATGAATATCCAATGATTCAGCAAAAAAAAAAGGCTGGCATTATACAATTTTATTATTAAAATCCTCTGATCACCTTCACAAATGTCACCAAATACAATACAAACCACCTAATTAGAAATATTGTTCTGCGTGAACCATTAGCACTTTTGGAGGAGAAATAAAGCTTTTGAACAATCTTATATTAAAAAAAAAAAATAGATAACAAATCACAAGAGACAGATATTGTAGTAGTTGATCTAGCTATCAAAATGGCAACTCGAAAAGATACTTCTCAGGGGGTCTAGGTTTGAATCCCCGCATAAGGTTTGGCATTTTTTTTTTTCTTTTTGCAAATCCTGATCTATTGAAAGAGTTGAGAGACATCTTTCCTTCAATTCTAGCCCACTTCCAGAGGCCCATAATCCCATGGAAACAAGGGGAAACCATAATAGTAACTTCCATCATATGATCTGTAATACTGAAGAAATGGTTATCGGTGGATATGTCACTGAAAGTATTGTTACTCATATAGTATACTCTCAATATCTCGAAGTCGAAGGAAGGCTACAAAAAATTCGAGATAGTGAGTTTTTGAGATAGCAAGGTCATAACAAAAACATAAAAATTCACATAAAAACACAAGATACGGAATAATATTCTAAAAATTAGAGTATTGATAGATGAGAATAAGGATAAATATGTAATGATAGTTAACAATAAGTCTAACTACAGCACTGATAATTTTAATTTTTAAAAGTAGTCGAAAATAATTACATTAAATTGAAAAGAATTAGTAAAATATAATGAACTTACATTGCTATAATCTCTTTAAAAAATACCTCCATTTGCTTCGACACAACTGAACGGCGATTTTCCCGGAAAAATTCATTTTTTACTTCGAAAAATATTTGACATAACAAGGTTTTGAGTGAAAACTCTTTGACATAAGAATTAAAATTAACATTAGATAAATATATAATATCAAGGGAAAAATAATTTTTCAACATATCAAGGTTTTCGAGATATCGAGAGTATACTGTATTTACTATAGCAAGAGCTGCTATCAACCGGATCTTCGTTCAGCTTTCTCATGCACATTAGAAACTCTTAAAATGTGCTAAAGAATTAAATACATTTTAATTTCCTCTCTTTTTCTTATTCTTCCAGGAGTTGGACCTCCTCTTTCTCCCTTTATAAATACGATCAAACTTATCTTCTTTTAATACTTGACAAGCTAAGATTGCATTATTTGTATAGGCACTCTTTATTTTAGAAACCAAATGTGAAACTTCCAACTCAGCCTCTTCTACAATTTACAATGCAAAATTCTTTCTGCTACTGGTAATAATTACAATAACATCTGTGAATCTAAACATTTTATTCCCTACTTTAATACGTTTCTTTTTGCTTTGCATTCATTCATTGCCATTCTATTTATCTAATTGATTTTTCTTTAATAATAGAGGTAAGCTTAACAATGCATCAAAATAAAATAGAAAAAAAAGAAGAATAACAATGATTTTCTCAAATTTAGTAGGATTAGAGGTCCCAATGCTTTTGAGATTCTAGATAAATCTCCTCTACAGATATTAGAAGGGCAAAGATAAAAGAAATGACACAAAACAGAGGGATAGAATTAACTTCATCTAATAAGTAGCACTGTTTGGATCAGCTGATTAAATATTAGCAATGAGATTGATACAAGTAACCAGATCACCTCTAGGTTACATAGTCAAGGATGTAAATATGATTTTTATTTTCGGGAAGAGAGATGCCAAGAATCCATCAAATGGTCATCCAATCAAACAATAAATACGAAAGAAAATTGGGTCTACTCTATACATTTTGAGATTTAGGGGTATGGGTGCGGGACGCTAGAGGAGCTAGAGGCGGGGGTCCATCCCAGGCATCACTTTTGGTCTACTGCAGTGATCGGGGAACATCCTATCATCGTTTTGACTTTTTGTCTAAATGATGATTGGACAAAAACGTCTAAACGATGATTAGAACCATGGCCCCTGAATGGCTAAGGGATCTTAGCCGTTCAGGGGCCACGGTTCTTTGGACAGAGTATAAGTATGTTTGTGTATTGAGAGGAGCGGCAATCTAAGAGACTGCCCCGGGCACAACAAACTCTAGCAATGCCACTGGTAGAGGAACATTCAAATCCTTGTCAACCTCCAATGAGTGCATAGAATTATATCCACTATTTATGTCATTCTTCATATTTCCAATCTCTGAAGATGACATTTGCCCACAATTTCAAAACCAAAATTAAAATTGAATAAGTGCACCATCCATTTTTATTTTATTTCTTTTTTCATCATTTAAGATGCGATATTAGTAAATATTTTATCAAAGAATTATTGCCCAAAATTTACCATAATAAGACAATCTATGATGTTCCAGAGAAAAAGATGACAAAGATTAAGAAAGAAGGAGAAACAAAGCTCCAGAAAAAGAATTGACCAGCAGCGACATTTTGCAACGTGGGAAAGGTACGAGTGAAGAAAGTTTAATATCACTTTTTTTTTTCTGTAAATCTGTTTCTATAATATAATTAAATTAACAGAAAAAAAAAAAAAACCAAACTTTCAATTAGATAGGTTTCTTGACACTACTGTACATATCCATCTTAAATCCTTTAAGCTGTAGACAATTTAATCTAACTATTAAATATGCTTTTAAATTATTACTATTACACAGTATCATAGATCACTAATATTACTAATGATCACTGCTTTTTAAAACAGAACTTAATAATTGGATAATAATTTACCTCAAACAAAAATTTAAGTAATGTTTTTCTCTCTTATAAAATTTAACATTTCAACGAAAGCCTTAATTAAAATGTATTAAGGAAAGAGGAAGATCTGTTTGTTAAGCAAAATACAAGTGGGAGTGGCTAAATAGAGAAAACTTAATACCGAATTCCGTATTGCTATTTTCTGTAATATCTTGAAAGAATTTCAGTTATAAGTAGCTTTAGCAAAGAGAAAATTTCAGTTTTGCATTAGGTTTCCGTATTACTCTAATGACAAAGGTACTTGTAATTTGAATCGTTTGATGTTAGAAAAGAAAAAAATCTAGACTAGTATTGAAAGAATTAATGGCAAAGGTATTCAGTTGGTTTTTATTTCGCTACAGCATTTAGAGTATCAAATTCGTTTGATACTTCGATTTTGATTATGTATTTATTACATAATACAAACAATAAATTAAAATAGTAACAATTATCGAGAAAACATTTTATAGGAAAAGCTGAAAATTTTACGAAGTAAAAATTTGGTAGATTTTCTTCTCCATTTTTTCCTTCTTAATTATATGAAACTGCTAGAATTGCAAAGATAGTTTATAAATTCCAGATTAAATACAAATAATAAAATATGCAAAGGTTAGCTTTGTTCTGCCTAGCGAACAGCAATTACTATCATTACAAAATTAAATCTCTGATCATCGATTTAAGTAAAAAACCCAATTAAGCTTTAGTTCTTTTTGGATAAGCACTTTATTGTTATTTCTTTGAAAGCATTTTTCAAAATAAAGCTGCGAGATTATGTAAAACAAAAGGCTTTTTAATACGTGGGAAAAGTCACTCATCTTGGTGTTAGATGAGCAGTAAATAAACCTACCGAGGATACGCGCCATGTTGCCATCCGCCTCTTTCTCTCTGCCTCCCAACAACCAATCAGAAAGCATGTCTACCCTTTCCAGCCAATCAGAAAACACTTTTGCTCGCTTCATCTAATGAGTAGCACTGTTTGGATCCGCTGTATTTGGCGCTGAAATTCATACTGGTACAGGACATCCCCAGATATCTGGAAGCATTTTGGATACCAATTTTTGGTAAATGCTGTTTTGCTTTTATTAAGATTCTCCATCATTTCAGCTTTAGAATATGTTAAGGTTTCAATCAATATTTATATGAATGTGTACGATTTATCAAGCGTTAGATGATGTTGTTTTTTCGGAGCTCGTCTCTCCGAACCATCGAAATAAAAATATTTGGTACTTGTGTACTAAAGCCACCGCAGCCGGAAGTGTCGTTATTTATCGTTGAATTTGCAATGGCTGGAAATAGTTGGGTTATTTTTCAATACATACATCCTGCAGCTAAGCCAACCTAACTTAACCTAACCTAATCCAAATGTAACCTTTGTAAATTGAACCTTAGGGGTGTAAATGTGAGCTAACCTAATTCTAACTGTTTTTGGTTGTAAATTGAACCTTAGGGGTGTAAATGTGAGCTAACCTAATTCTAACTGTTTTTGGTTGTAAATTGAACCTTATGGTTGTAAATGTGAGCTAACCTAATTCTAACCGTATGTATACACGCCGTGGGCAAGATCGCTTCTCATGATTGGCGACACTTCCGGCTGCGGTGGCGTTAGTACACAAGTACCAAATATTTTAATTTAAAGCATGATTTTTCTTTTTCTGGGCTTCTGCGATCTTCCAAAGTTCTCTAGCATTGTTGCACTAGCGTAGCTAGGGCTTGACGGGATGAAGACGGGCGGCATTTTTGGTCTACTGCAGTGGACGGATTTCACCATCGTGTTCAGAGGTCCAAAAATTGTAGGAATGGGGTATTTTCACGGACAAACGTCCCCTCACCCCTATGTTCAAGATATTTGGCATTGTTGTCATGTGTCCTAAAAACTTCCCAACGAAAGGTCGGATCGAGAAACGGACTTAACCATCGTGTTCAGAGGCCCAAACAACATAGGAGTAGCCGAGTAGCATATTTTCAAAGGTCAACGTCCCCCTCTCCCTATATTCAAGATGTTTGACATTGGTTTCCGCTGTTAGCTAGAAATGCAACCATTTCATTTCAGTGTCCGATATAGCTTGATGATTAAGGTTTCGGCTTCATATAGTGAAGATTGTCATTTCAAATCCGTTTATCTCTCTACTTTTTTTTTGGGGGGGGGGGGGGTAGAAAATCTTTTTTTCTCAATGTCCGCGTAGGTTTTTTTTGTTTTTGTTTTTTGTTCTTATTTTCCTAACTTTTTTTAAATTTTTCCTTACATTATTGTACTTTATCTTTTTATCATTATTTTTATTTTTATTATTGTGGGTTGCCCTGAAATTTATGCTTTAGCACTAAATTAGGCAAAACTCCGAACGGCGCATGGCGGTCCCAAATTATGAAAACCTCCGAACGCGGTCCCAAATTATCAAAATGTTGTTATTAATGAAACATTGTGCCAAGTGTAATGACATCGTTATTGTGGGTAGATCCTAGTTTACGGCACACCTCTGTGATTCGGTGCGGAACAATACACCACATGGTTTTTTTAGTATCTCTCATTTAACTCCCTTAAGGCACATTTGCAACCAAAAAAAATTAAGATTAGGTTAGCTCAAATTAACTCCCCTAAGGCACATTTGCAACCAAAAAAAATTAATATTAGGTTAGCTCAAATTAACTCCCCTAAGGCACATTTGCAATCCAAAAAAATTAAGATTAGGTTAGCTCAAATTAACTCCCCTAATGCCTAGTACACACTGCTAGACATGTTGCGCGATTTTGGTCTATAGACGTGTCTCAGGTTAGACAAATCCCCGCCTCGGGCCCGTTGCGAGACCAAAAATCGCATGTCTAAAGTCTCCCGACCGAGATGGGAGACAGCATGCAACGTGAGACAGTTGCGCAACATTTTGACAGTGTGGACGTCACTTGGTGTCTAGAGGCGAGACACGTCCCAGTCTGTTTTAAAAGAATTTTTAAAATATTTACGTGAAATTCAATTTTTTTAAATTAGAACTTATTTCATTACTATTTGTTTTCTTTTTTAAAAATACATTTTTAAACTCTTTGAAGATGATATTTACATCATAAATTTTTAGTAATTTTTCTATTTCAATATTTTTCAAATTTTTTTGTTTATGATTTATTTGTTTATTTAGAAAGTTCCATATATTAGTATTTATTTTTGGGTCATTTTCACTTGTAATTAGCACTAAGCAGGAACTCATTCCACACAAAACAATGTCCTCCATGGTGGACTGCGAAGATGAGACTGAGAAATTCACATTGTAGTGTGGACGCTAGACGAGACAAAGAACGGTGTCTCTAGACGGTCTATAGACCGTTTCTCGTGACCCGTCTTTGACGGTCTATAGACAAATCGCGCAACATGTCTAGCAGTGTGTACTTAGCTTAAGGCACATTTACAACCAAAAAAAAATTAGATTAAGTTAGGTTAGATTAGGTTTGCTTAGCTGCAGGATGTATGTTTTGAAAAATAACCCCGATATTTCAAAACAATGCAATTTCAACGATTTCTAAATTCCGCCATCTTCCGAAAAAAATAGTTCCTTCAACGAGGTGTGCCGGACCTTAGGATCTTACTGTTATTGTTGTTATTAATGAACACTGATGTGTGGAGAGGCTACGCAAATGTGTTCTCCTCCCAACCAAAGAACAACCGTGGACACCAGATGGCGCAATAGTAGAATTTGAATCGATTGTATATGTCAGTGTTTATATGAAAGTTAGCATTTCGGGGAAGTTCGAAGATTACGGATAAAACGATATTCCTTTTATTGAACTATTCTGATTTCTCATGAAATATAATTTCAGAAATGTATTTATTTTCATTCATTTGATTGAATATAGAATGTAATTCTTAAAAAAAATAATGGTAACTAAAAATTAAAATATAACTATAGTAAATTACCAATTGTTTGTTTCCTTTTGAATAGGAATTTAATTGAGACATATATTATTCATTAGTATTGGTATTTTAATAAATTACATTAGAAATTCTAAAATTGTATTTTATTTCTGAGAAGATATTATCATTTAGATTAAGTTATTAGAGGATTCTAATGTGAAATTCATAACACATTAATATTTGAGAATTAAATAAATTATTATTTATTATTTAAATAAATTATTTACTTATTTGTTAGGTGAAAATGCACTAATTTTATTTAGAAAATAATTGGTGACAGAATTGGAAACTCTTTCAGTATTAATTGTTGGCCCTGAAAAGGGCCTTTTTTTGGTGTTTGTCGAATTTTTCTGTAGTTTATATCTGATAAGATATAATTTTTATGATTCACTCAGCAGTTATTAAGAATAAAATGAATTTATGTTCATTTTAATCTATGGATTGAAATGAAGATTCAAAAGTGGAAATATATTCATCTGATTCAGAAGAACTGCTGTGTGAATCATAAGAATTACTTACCGAGATAATTAATGGTTCATCTGCAGTTTCAATTAGACCGTCTTTAGTCCAATACTCATTACATACTTTCTTACATGATTGACTGCTTTCTTCCAATCTTCTGATGTGATCTCTTTCACAGCTTCTGTCAATTTCAGAACGTGTGCTAGCTTGAAAGTTGAGTTTCGAATCGCAATTTTTTTTTTTCAAATTTGCCCAAATCAACTCTATGGGATTAAACTGGCAGTGATAGGGTGGAAGACGAATAACTTTGTGACCTAAAGATGATGCCCTTTTATCAACGATGAATTTTTTTCATTGTGGCTTAGGCATTTTAATAAGCTGATACAGCTCCGCCTTTAGCATGTGACAGTGAAATGGTATGTTGTTTTGCATCAACCAGTCCTGCATTTCCTTTTTTCTTGAATTACTGCATGGTGGCTTATCAATTTGAACAGAATGATACGGAGCATTATCCATTACAATTGTTGAGTTTGGCGGAATATTTTTTAAAAGATTATTTTCGAACCAGTCCTGGAAAACCTTTGCGTTCATATCTCTATGATAATCTGCTAAGCCTGAGTTTGATGGAAACAGCAACATGCAGTTGGGCAAAAATCCTTCAATTGTTCCAGCATGCACCAAAATCAGCCTGCTACCTTTACCAATTGGTTATTTGACGCCACTGCATCCGTCAGATTGTCAGCACGAAGACACAGTATGGGATTCGTTGACCCACGTCTCGTCTAAAAAAACTGTTGTGATATTAAATTATCCTCAAAATAATGTAATTAGTTTGAGTTAAAATTAATTAATGTGAAAGTCTTGAAAGAAATTTATTTTATTTTATTTTTTTTCCTTGTGAGAGATTCAAATAGATAATTTGAATATCTAAATTAACTGTAATACGTAACGAGAGGTGACGCGATAAAAGGCGTCTCACTGCCTTGAGTGTGAGAAAAAGTCAAGAGTGCACACAAAGTCATTGGAGCTCACTTGGAATAGCACACTTAGAAAGAGCACATGCAAAAGGCGAATGACAAAGGAGCCGAGACCTAAAGTCAAAACCAAAAAGTAAGAAGTAAAGAAAACTCAGATTAAGAAATAAGGAGAGCTGAGACCAAAAGTAAGAAGAAGGCTTGAACAAGTGTGAACTGTTATCGACTAAGCCGAAGAGAAGGAAGCTCCCACTCCTAATGAGGGAACCAGAAATTGTGAGCGGTAACCGAAGCTTAGTGAGAACCGAAAACCTTGACCCTAATCCAATCACTAAAGGAGAGCGAAAGTCCAGAAGTCCTGAAGAGAGCGTTTCAAATAGAGCAACTCCGGAATATATTTATTAGGAGAATTAGAAACTAGAACCTAACTGGGTAAAGAGAAATAGTGGATTGGAACTTTATTATTCGGAAGTTAATTAATTTCATATTAAGTGGAAAGCCTTATTCACCTACTAAAGTAAAAGCGCCGTCAGTGTTGACTCCGATAGCAGACGCTCAGTCCCGGTGCCTTGTGGGAACAAGAAAGCAGCTGATACGAAGCGACGCGCCATTTTCAAATTGTGCCAATACGGAGGTTCAAGGTTAAGTGTTGAACGGAGGATATGAAGACTGGTGTTAGAACTTCATTCGATCCAATACAACGAGAATATTATCAACAGGTGAAAAGCCATAAGAAGCCAACTAACTGTAAGTTATTTATTCTTATTCCATTTTGGAGGGAATATTGCGAAGGAAGATGCAGCCAAGAATAATTACAAATAGAGACAGTTAGGAAATACAGATTTAATGGATGCAAGCTTTGTTAATGAGGGCAAAGTAAATTATAATTCACACAGGTGTAAATTAGATTAGCCATTAAGTATTAATTAGCGGAAGCAAGCTTTATTATTGAGAATAAAGCAACGAATTATTCACACAGGTGAAAATTATATTAGCATTAATAATTATTAGCTGAAGAGAAATTTATTAGCGAGAATAAATTTAATTACTAATTCACACAGGTGAAAATATTAAAGCCATTAAATACAATGAGCAGTTTAGATTCACACAAGTGAGAGATTAGCCATTAATGTTTATAGATTAGGATTCACACAGGTGAACTTAGGAATAGCCAGGGAAAATAAATTCTCTAGATTATTTTCAATAACTCAACTCTCGCGTTAGTGAAATCATAGATTAATAATAACAAGTGATTCAATAATATTCTTACAAATATTAAAAGGAAACGAGCTGAAGTTATTATTATTATAATTTGGAAATTAATTGAGGAATTGTTTTGAAATTTAATCTCAGACTGTTTAATTATTATTTAAAGAAATATCTGGATGATATTTTGGAACTAGAATGTTAAAATGTTAACATTCATTTTAACATTAACATTAAAATGTTAAAAGAACAGAATGTTATTCTGTTTAAAGAATTATTCATTATTGTCATACGTTTATGAGAAACATTGAACTGAACTTTACGGAGACAGCTGAAGTGAATTTTAAGTTGGAAAAGTTTTGTAATATAGTATTAACAAATTTTAATGTCACCACAAATAAATCTTTTTAAGATTTTAATTTGCATGCATCTACTTGTTTTGAGCTCTTTGCAACCTAAGTATGCGTTCTGCATCAATACCACAGCAAAAACAACATTACGATCGAAAACAATTTCTCTGATCTGCCATAAGTAAGCATGCCGTAAGGCCACAACATCACTGCGTTCCAGTAAGTGTTTCCAACCATCCATTTTTTTGTAGTGAAATCCTAGTTTCTTTGTTACAATTAATCTGAGGGATTCTTCGCTTCCTTTGAAGATCGGCGATGCTTCTTCGTTCGTCTCATCCCTCAGTGCATGCAACAGTCTTTCTATCGATGACAGTTCTCCTTTCAAATACATACTGTGAATCGTCCTCCGTATGGCTTCCAGAGCGAAACAATCTTGATCCGTGACCGGAAATATCCTTGGGCATTTCTTACCGGGTGTATTGCCGGGAAATGGATGCCCGAATTCGGCTGCATTTTTCGCTTCTCGGCGAATAGCTTTCACTGACGTTAATCCAATTCCTGTAGCAGCTGATGCACGCTCATTAACCTTTTCAAAAGAAATTAATGCTCCTTTCGCTGATTTCTCCTTTTCGAAATATGAAGTAACGTTAGCAATAATTTGTTTTGTTTGGCTTCTGATAGGTTTGCCTCGCTTGAGAGTCGCCATTGTGAATAGTTTATCTCGACAAACTTCAGTTCTGGAATGATTAAGAGATCATGTGTGTAGTTCAAGGTCAGAGTCATTCTTTCGCTGGGCGGGGAATAGGCACCATGAACAACTGTGTCTTCCAGCATGAGATACAGTCATAAGTAGCACATATTCGGACAATGCTTAAATATGTTGAGCGAAAACTATGTGATTTGATGTGTAATAACTCTGGCTATGTGTTTTCCTTCACAGTCATACTGTTATCTGTCATTAAAAAGGTTTTCGTAATTTGGGACCGCCGTTCGGAGTTTTGCCCTAAATTATATTCCCTTGTTTAAAGCTTTACAAGTTTGTAAAATCTGATTGTGGCAAAAGTTATTAATAAGTTTGATTCCAAGCAACAAGAAATGTTATGTAGTAAGAGAAAACACAAAGAGACGCTCTTTTCTCCTGTTTCTCTTGTTCCGCCAGAGATTAAATAGCCAACGTTGATATAACTCTGGAATCACTTAAGTCTCACTGATCAAATTTATCTGGTGTTTCAACTAAGAAATTTATTCTGTGAAAATTTCATAATTTTCCACTCAGTCCCTTTGGAGATATTTTATATTGAAAATCACAATTTTTGACTTCAAGCAATGTTTGACCGGCTCTATCAAAAAAAGAAAGAAAAAAAAGATTTAAAACTCCTATAACAAGTTGTCTTAGAAGAGATCTGTGCAGGAAAATTTTTTTAAGGCGAATCTTATTTCCTTCAAAGAAATTATCGGGTTGAAAATGTGATTTTTAAAAATTTTCAATGTTGCTTTTTTTCGTAGTTTTTAGGCTATTTCCTTATCACTTAGGAAAAAAATTACCTAATACCGAAAATTTAGATAATTTGTGCTGAGGAATTTGATTTTTAAGTTATTCTGATAATATGAAAATTAAGGGAGCTACACCATTTTTCGTGGAACGCGATTTTCCCGAAAATAGCGTTACGCTATCATTAAAAATTGGCTACAAAAAAAATAATTGCCCAGGTCAAATCAGCATATTTTTTAATATTGTTTTCATCATTGATGTTCTATGATCGTGTGATTTGCCTCTGTTCACCATTTTCATCACTGATTCCATCATTGGAAAAATTTAGAAGCTGCTCTATTCACAACTTTGTTTTCAGTGATGCTCATTAGTGAGCTCCAATCAGAACCGACCAGCTACGAGCCCGAAGAAGCCGACCAGCACCAGTTTGGCCACCGTTTCGATTGAATGCGAAGGCTATTAGGAATTAAATATCACAGTGAAGAGATTATTTTTCGAAAATAAACAATATTTTTACTGAAATAAATTAATTCTATGCATCAAAATGTGCGGATGTCAACTTTTTAAAGAGAGATTTCATTTCTTCTGGAGTTGGATGAAAGGCCGCAGGGGCTTGTGGAATACCCGCTGCTGTCAGTTCGCTTTCGCTGAAATAGTAGCGATGCTTGAATACTATGTACAATTAGTTTCGAAAAGATTGACAGCTTGCTGAAAGTCATTTCAAATTCTATCTAAATTGTGTTGCCGAAACACGATTTTAGCCTCTAAAAAAAGATTAAATGCCGTCGTTTCGTAACTGGGAAAAGCTTTGGAGTAACCGCCAAAATCTTTTCAGCTCAACTCTGATTAGCTAGCGCTCTGCCAATCATATGCAATATTTCTCCATATTTCGTCGTAAAAGGTGGAAAGCAAGGATGGGAACCCTTCACTGATTTCATTGTAGCAAAACAATGTTGAAAAAATAGGCTGCTGTGACGCGTGCAGCAACAATCGCAGCAATTGCGTCTTTTGCATGCTCAACAATCACATTAATAATACAGCTCTACTGTAATCGCAACAATTGTGCCTTTTGCATGCGCAACAATCACATTTATAATAATAAGGAAATGAAATCAATATAAATTATATTTTCTTATCAGAAGACGTTGAGAAACACTGTGATTGGTTTACTAATCGCTATCCCTACCTTGTTTGATCTTGAGCTTTAGTGATTCTATTGCTATGTTTTCTGAAGTGTTTTATTCTTTTTCATTGTTGATATGACACCCATGTTATAAGCCTTTTGATATTATCTTCATCATTTCCTTTGAAGCATAACCATATCATTAAAGCCTTTTTGCTTCATAATAGCATTTTTTTTTGTCCCCGTCTGATGATCCCATCCTCTTAGATTAAGTGTTTCAAAGTACTCAAATATTTATATATTCAGTTTCCTTTTCTGCCATTGATAGTTAATCCCATATTTTGAACTCTGTTCAATTTACTGATACGATAAAGATTACTACGCTTCGTCTGCGATGCTGTCTCGGTCCCGTCTCTGTCCCGTCTGCACCTACTACGGTGTTCGGGAACAAAATAGATGACTGTTGAATTAATCATTCTACTTATTGCGGGATTATACGAATTAAATCAGTATTCATTTAAATGAATGGGGATTAAATAAAACAACACACACTCAAGTATGTTTTTAATTTGTCAAACACATTTTTTGTAAAATAATAGCGATCAGCATTTTCAACACTTTTTAATTACTCGACTCGTGTTTTCGAGTAGGCTCCACTACTCGCTCGAGCTCCGAGTATTAAAAAATACTCGACAGATACTCAAAAACTCGAGTACTCGCCCACCCCTACTAAATTTCTTAATACAGTCGGACCTTGATATAAGGTCACCCACACATAAGGTCACTTTTCTAAAGTCCCGGCTCCTTTGATATGGATTATCGGATACATGGTCAGATCTTAAATACCGTAATTACATATCAACTTTTGTCTGTGATTTCAGTGCCACAGTGATTCAATTCCAAAATTTTTCCATGGGTACGATCTTTTATCGGCGTCATTTCTCCTACTGATGGAGGGGACAGCTTTTTCACAAAGCACTTCATCCCCTCAAATTCTAGGAAAAAAGATGAAGATGATATTCCTGTAGCTGTGTTAATACAAGATCTCAGAAATCGCAGCTGTGCTATAGAAGGGGGAAGTGAATATGTGAGAATTGATGATGAAATTGCTACCACTTCTCAAGCTTCAATTTCCGAAATTGTTTCGCAAGTTTTAGATTCGACTGCATTAGAAAGTGAGAATAATGACAGTGATACTGAAAGTGAAGCGGTGACATAAGCAGAAGCATTAGAAACCCAGAGCATTAAATTTTCAGAAACTACAAAACTTAGAAAACATTATACAAAAGATGACACCAAAATTGCGACAATCCTGTATTATGGATTATTTTAAGTAAGTACATCAGTACTTTGCTTGAACATACTGATACTATTTGTATACAACTTTATTCCGAAATAAAATTTTTAAAAAATAATTACTTTCTGATTCCATTAACTTCAGTTGGTTCAACTAAATTAAAAAATTATAACCTAACAAACTGACATTTTTGTATGTATTAAATTTTACAAAGAATTATACTGAATTTATATAATGCTTATTTATTGACAAATGTATATGAATCGGTTATGAGGTCCCAAGGGATGACCTTATATCAAGGTCCGACTGTATATATATCTTTAAATATTACAGATTTTTGAAAATCTTACCAAAGAAGTTAAAATGAAAAAGCAATGAATGTAGAAGAGAATCCAAGCTGAACTTGTAGAATGAAAATTCATTGAAGATTCAACAAATGAAATACTCAAGACTAGCAGAATCCAAAATGTCAGGACATTATGTTAGTATTAGTAGTATTTAAACAGCAGTGAATTTAAGACCGAAATTCTATTATGAACTTGATCTTTCTTAATTATTGGAAACTGAATGAAAGATGGAAGCTAAATCATCTCTGAAAACTGCAGTGGCATCAACTGAAGTTTCTTATGCTGGAGAGTTAAATTAGAACAATTGCCGTCACGGATATGGTAAAGATATGAAGATTCCTACAAGGTAAAGATGCACTCTTTGACAAAAAAAATTGACGCCCAAGAAGGATTTATCGAATTGCGACAAAATTTGGTATGTTTGATGTACATGTACAGAAAACAAAATGATTAGAATTTCAGAACAATTGGATGATTTATTGTACAGAAGAGCTACACAAAGTAAGCAGGTCAGTATGGCGTTGGCCCATCTCTGGCCTGGATATAAGCTGTTACCTGACTTGGCATTGATTCATATAGTTGGCTGTTACCAAATGACATCCAATTTCGGGCTACTTTGTCGACATTCTGGGATGGTCGCAAGCAATGTCCCATCACATCCAAATGTGCTCAATAGAAGAGATCAGGTGATCTGGCTGGCCAAGGAAGTGTTTTGCAATTAGGAAGATAATCATTGGAGAGGCAAGTCGTGTGTAGGACGTTATTTTGTTAAAAGTAAACCTGGGATGCTGCAAAAGGAACGACAACACAAGTGGCCCTAGAATTTTGGCAACTTACCGCTGTGCTGTGAGGGCACCACGAAGGACTACCAAGGGGTCAGGCTATCATAAGAAATTACACCCTAGACCAGTGGTTCCCAACCTTTTTCAGCTGGCGGCCCACCTTTCCTTATTGGAATACCTCCACATATATAGGAATAGAAGAATATAGAATAAAACTATATTTGTATCGTATCCCTTCCTTCTAAATGATCGATTTTCGATTTTTCTGATCTTTTCTGATGGTTTATTCGATGGTTTCTGATAGTTTTAGGATCAAGTCGCGACCCACTAGTGGGTCGAGAGTCACCGGTTGGGAAACGCTGCCCTAGACCATAATTTCCTGTTATCGGTCTGTTTGGCATGTGACTAGGAGCAGGACCCTGATGTCAGCAGGACAGCAGGTTCTGTTGTTGCCCTAGGCCGTCCACTGCCCTCCTGTCACTGAAATCAGGATCCATTCCTGCCAGCATTGTCTAATTGCCACTTCGCTCCAACCCAAATGCCGAGCAGTTCGTCGGTTTTTTCATCCCACCTCATATAGACCAATGGCATGTCCTCTTTCAAACTATGTCATATAGTCGTAGTGGCCGGAAATTGATATTGATATTGTTATAGTCAAGGTAGGAAAATGCAATCAAAATACACTGGAACTTTTGTTCATGAAAGCGAGATTCACTCATTATATACACCATCACGATGCTCAGTTCCAATGTGCTGTAGCTCCTGCTATTCATTCATTGGGTGTAAATTTTTGATCATTTGCATATTCAGTCGAAAGGTTTTGTATGTGAAGTTTCATTGCTATCAGATAATTTTTTTCGGGCTGCTTCGATTTTTTTGTGAAGAATAAGTAACTCCTGAACGAACTTAAAAATCTACTTTCCTTAAAATACAGCGGTTTTTTTTTTTAATTTTTATTTTTAAAGTTGCGAAAACGATACAAATGCAAGTTTCTGTTTTTTATTTAAATATTTCAAGAATAGTGAATTTTCTATTTTATTAAAAAAAAAAAATGGGTTAAATCAACGTTGTTTGCTGATGTTATTTATATTAATTTTAATCAGATCAAAGCATTCGCATTAGGATTAAGATAGCAATATACAGTATATTAATCCTTTCATTAATTCTTGAGAGTACTTTGAATTTATTGATCTTCGTGTTTTTAATCTTTCTTATAGGATTTTTTTTTCCGTCACCTTCACGACCAAAGTTCTCGATGTCGACTCACGGAAAAATGTTCAAATACAAATGTTATAACGTCTCTTGTCCGTATTATACCAGTATGAATTTACTGTTCGTATTCGAAAGATAGACCCACCACATGGGCACTTTTCTAAGACCTTTTTTTTTAGTAGCATGCATAAAATTGTAACTTTTTTTTAACCCTCATTTCTTTGATGTACAAAATCCTATTCACTCAATATTCATGGTTTCTTCCAAATCGACTTAGTTTTAATAAATTAATTAATAAATCATCTTCATCGGGACACTGCAACAACTGGTTCATGATTGTGAAAAATCTTCAGTATTAATCACACATGTGATAAAAATCTATCTTAATAATGAAGGGCATCCGAATCACATCTTAAGACAAGTTAAAACTGAAAAGATTCCCTTCCACTCAATAAGAAAGCTCGCCACCACTTACCATAATCTGATACAAGCTGAATAAATTGAGTAAGTGTCGACCTCAGGAACGTTTCTTTGAAGAGTTCTGATAAATTTAAAATTATGCCTTACTTTGTATGAGAATTTCTTTCTTGCTTTTGCAACAATATCGGTTCCATACAATTGCCTCCTTAGATACGTCTATTCTACAACTGTTTCCATCATATATATAACTGTATATAATATCACTATTCTTTTGTCTATGTTTGTAACTTAATTTATATCTTTTGATTTACTTACATTCCTTTAAACAGAATTTAATATTTTTTTGCGAAGATATTCAGTTTCTCGGGAAATTAAGGAATAAATGTCATAAAATATTATAATAAAAAGGTTTAACTCAAAAAATAAAATGAGACCTTCACAATCAAATTTCATATTTAACCGTGATCGGATATATGAACTTCAGAACCATTTTGCCTATTGGATAATGGATGATCTGGCTGATGAATGCTAATAAATGAGGAACAACTGTTGCTGAAAATAGCTGAAGTTGCGCGAATGTTAACTGTATTTTGTTTTCTCTTTCTTGTTGAAGAAATGTAATGGGACTCATTTAATATGACCAATTAGATAAATACACTCATTTTGTGAAAAATGCAACACCATGAAGGAAACATGCAAAAAACTTACATATAAGAAACTTACAGGAAATGTAAAGCAGGATATGATATGCAAATGATTAAAATTTGGTAATGATTGTGTATGCTTAGACTCAGCAGTGCCCTCTGAACTGTTGTGTAAGAGCGTACAAGTAGAGGACTGTTGTGGGTTCAGACAAGTAGTTTTTCATCGTCTGTGAACTGTATATGTGCATACTGGAGTCGGTATGCCTTGTCGACGTCAAAGAGCACCTTACAAGCAAGCTATGGAGTTTGCACGGGACCGAATGATCGACTTGCATAAAGAAGGATTTTCATTCCGCAAAATTTCTGCTCCTACTGGGCATACTGCCACGACAGCAATGCAACTGTGGAAGCAGTGGACTAACGAGAACAGGACGAGTTGAAAATCCAGAAGTGGATCACAAAATGTTTTGACACCACGGGATGATAGATACCTCACTTGCATGGCAGTGACGGACCATTCAGCTGCTTCTCGAGTGTTAGCACAACGTTGGAACATTGCAACAGGCCTGACATTGTCTGGTTCCATATTTTGACAGCATCTTCTGCGCAGAAGATTGCATGCATATATTCCTTTGTGGAGGAATCCCTTCGGACTGAACCATTGACGCCTCAGACTACAATGGGCTCACGAACGCATCCACTGGCATGCAGATTGGCACCATGTTGTGTTTTCAAACGAGTCTTGCTTCAACTTGGATTACAGTGATGGTCGTATACGCATTAGATGATATCGAGGTGAGCGCCATCTTCCAGACTGCATTGTCGAGCTTCATACTGCATGAACAATAGGCGTGCTGGTTTGGGGTGCAATTGGGTATCATAGGACTCGGATAGAAACAGCCTGGCAAGCGATGTCCCAGGAACACATCCAAAACCTGTTTGATTCGATGCCAAGGCATACAGCAGGACTTACTGAAGCTTGTGGAGGTTTTTCAGCCTACTGATTTTTTGCAAGTAGGCTACTGTTGTTGCATTGCTCTGAAACTTTAATCGTTTGTTTGTATCACTATTAGTAATGTGTATAATAAATTTCCTTCCATTCTGATGGTTCCCTCATAGTGTTGCAATTTTCACAAACATCAACTTATATATGCGCTGAATTAAAACAAAGCTCATGCATCTGTTTAACTAACTTTACTAACATAAAATTTAAAATACAGGATCGATTTCGAATCCAAGAGGATCCATCATCACGCTGGGAATATAAAATTCAAAAAGAGAGGTTTTAAACAATACAGCAAAAGTCTTCGTAAAATTATCCAATGAGAGGATGGATTCGCTTTAACTTCATGACATCATCATCATCACTGTGGGATAGTCTTGTGTGCGACATCTGGTGATGTAAACAGGAATGAACGATCGCCTTAAGCTCCATCTGTTGGTCACTGGCAGAAATACACGCTTTTCAAATACGAATTCCTTCATGGACATCTTGCTCTGTAAAAATAAAAACTGGACAAACAAAAATCAGAAAAATATAAAATGAAAAAGGAAAAGTAGAGGTTATCAGTTGCAGCAGATGAGAAATGAGTTGCAATTAAAATTACATTGTGTGGATGATTAAGCTATTTTTTTTTTTTTTTTTTTTGATAATCCATATTCACGCATTGCTGGTACAGATAACTGCTCATTGTAAGCATCAGGTAAGGTAAGGATATAGT